>JAOBRD020709320.1:0-14461 GCA_027575215.2 Hydrozoanthus sils
CGTTAAGGAAAGCGTTTAAACGGTTTGAAAAACCGTTCACAACCCGTTAACTAACCGTTAAATTTTGGCCGTTAAGCAGAAAGTCGTTTTTGTCCATTTTCCCGTGTGACGCCACAAATATCCTCTAAATAATGCCTGTTAAGCCGGACGCTTGAAGCGAATTTAATTTCTTTGAGCTAACCGTACTTGAAAAAGAGTTTCGTTAAACAGTGCATTTTATTTTTGTTACTTTTGAAATGAAAATCAAGAGTTTATGTGATCAGTGCTTCAATGAACTTATTGTACTCTTTTTCCCGTATTTCGTATTTAGTGTGCGGAGTTTATGTAATGAATTAGCTAAGAACCACTGAGTTGTTTAAGCTACAATGCAAAACCCCTTAAGGACTAAATAACCTATTAATTAAGTAACTATTAAAATAGGACTTAGTTCGTGCTGTTTTATACATAAAATTCTGCCAATCAAAGAATATTCAGATTCTTACTGGCGACCTTCGGAACGTTTTGAAGATAATAATAACCAAATACATCTGTTAATTTAATTTTAATTTTAGACATTCTTAGAAACAAAAAACCCAAAAATGGAATAAGAAGCAAAGTAGTTGCAAAACTCCTTAAATCAAGGATACGAAAAAATAGTTTTAGGTGAGAATCAGCAGAATGTGTTAGTAACTTGCTAAAAAAAACGTAAACCCGGTCTTGAATGATAAAAATAAATGAGCAAAAAATAATTCAACTAAAATTCTTTCACCAACACTGTCTTTTAAATGTAACTTTACCTTTTCGTCCCCACAGTTTACATGGAACACGTGTTTACAGTTTAAATTTCCGCCGCCGGTCACGCAGAGATTTCCAGTGCTGAGGGGAGCCTTGCTGGTACACTCTTGCTGGAGGGCTGGTCCAGCAACATCGCTCAAGGCCTTCGCACAGAGATTTGAGCTTAAGTTCATGTTTGAGTCAGTCGTGTTCACAAGGGCATCCGCCTATTCGAAAGAAATCAGAACACACAAGTAAAGCCTTAGTTAAATCCTTTCTCGAACCTAAGTGACTCATTGGGACGGCGCTTATCTCCGGTTTCTGTAGTGTTAAGCAGATGAGAGTCTTTGACTCCCCTGAACAGGACAATAATCCACCGCAGGTTAGACCCCAGAAGTAGCTGGTACTCATTTATACAACCGAGTTCACTGGAACAAGGACGCAACAAATTAGTCTGACCGGGATTCAAGCTTAGGACCCTAGGATTACGAGTCGAACATAGTAACCGCTGGGCTACTGCACCACCGACAAAAAGCGCCTAACTTGAACCAAACGTTTCGGGCTTACGCTATGCAAAGTTGATTGATTGTCAAGTTTACTTAAAGTGCTACGGAAGTCATTTCGTCATTGGTGTTTTGATTGCTCTAATGGCTTTTCCAACACTTCTATTCGACTGTAAACGGACAAAAGTGCTTACCTGACTATTTCAAGTCTCCGAAATAAGCTTTCAAAATAGAAACACTCAGTGCGAATAAAATCAGTCAAAACATACGACGGCGGAGATTTATGACGTCACATGGTTTGAAAGGACTCCAAGCTGCTCTATACTAGCGTTTACAGCGAACTAGCGAGTTTTTTTTGCTCAAACACTGGGTCATCATCCATGCAAACTTCGCCATGATCAAATGAGTTTGACCGGGAAAATGAGATGGATCTTCCGCCTTTCAAATCATGTGACATCACACATATCTAATGAGCTTAAAAAGTTTTTGCAACTTGGGCACTAAAATAGGCAATTTGTCCTCGTAAGTTCTCCGCAAAATTTATTTCAAAAACCGGTCAAAAGTGTCTAAGCGGACACTACACGGGTCAAACTTTAATTTTAGATACTAGTTTGAAGATTTGGCCTAAGCAGCACTTTAATTAATGCTAACAAAAGTTGTTGAACTTAAATTGCAACTCGGCATCATTTTTCTTTTTCTGAGTTGGTACAACAAATTGGATAGGGCGTATTTATTACATGATCATTCATTTCTCCTGTTCGTGCCGTGGGGCACATAGAGAAGCTTATCACAGATGCAATACCTGAAACTGTATATGCCAGCTTTGTCTACATTTGGCATTGTAATGGTACCAACGAAGCAAGTACTTTTGAAATAAGAGAAATTATTATTGGACACAGAATAGAGTAGTTTCATCATACGCAAACAAACTCCTTCTTTAAAGTGATTAGAAACGATAACATCATATGTAACCGCAATTCTAACATACTTACTTTTTGTTGGGCAAGATCACCAGATTTGAGAGTGATCAGAACGTTCTGTGGTGTAACAATGGTGTAGGGATCTGATGGGGTAACGGATTTGGCATCACTTGACGAAGCTGAAGCAGTTGTTTTTCTCTTTAACTTGAATTTGCTTTTCTTGTTGGCTCTAGCCTTCTTAAGCTTTGTTACACTGTCCTCGAAATCTGCTTCCTTCCCAAAGCGGTGCCCCATTTCTTTAGCAAAAGCGTTGACAGTTGACTCATTCATGTCGATAACATGAATTTCCTTCAGGGCACAAAACTGATTCTTCTCTGAGAATTCCAGCACAGTTTCTATCATCACTTTTGCACATAAGTCACGGGGAAACCCAAACACCCCTGTGCTAATGGCAGGAAAAGCAATGGAAGAGAATTGCTTTGAATCCTCCAATGAATTGTATATTGCCAAAGAAAGATACCTCTCCTCTTTTGTTTTCTTGCCAGAATGAAGATCGTGACTAGATGCATAATTCCACTTCGGTCCTACCGTGTGTACAATTTTCTTGCACGGAAGCTTGTAGGCTCCGGAAACAAACACGTCTCCCTCAAGCATTTCACCTTGTTGTCTTATGTGCTTGCGGCACTCTTCTTGAATCTCTTTTCCACCAGCATCAACAATGGCTTTGGCGACGCCGCCAACATGATCAAGGGTGGAGTTTGCAGCATTAACGACAACATCAACTTGATGCTTTGTAATATCGCCTTGGTACAACAAAATCTTCTTGTTCTCCGGTGTAACATAAGTACATATGCACTTTTCAGAACTGCTCACGTCTGGTTTTTCTAAAATGGATGACAGTGCAGTTTTTTCTCTTAACGAAGCTGACTGTACCTCAATAACGCAACGGTGCAAGTTCTCTATCAATTTTAGAGCGGCTACTCCTTGGCCCTCAAGGAAATACTTGCGCATACCAGGTTTATCAATAGGAATGTTTCTGCAGAGAATACTCTGAATTACGTCAGAAAGCCTAACCTCGCCTTCAGAAACACCATCTGCTGTTCCGGAGATTGCAACTGAACCTTCTTCATCTGCAAACTCCTTAATCATTACTGATTGGGATTGAAGGCTTTCTTGAATTGCCAGAACTTTTTCTTTCAGGAACTTAAACAGAAATTTCCTCTGGCCAGCTGGAAGGCTAATAGTTTCTGTTAGAATAGTGTTTGTTTCCAGAAACTCTGTGATTCTGTCAAAGCTGTCATCAACTTCGTTACAACAGCCACTAACCCATAAGGTGTCTGTTGAGGAATCAAATGTAATCTTGATCAAGTTGCTCTCTTGTAGGCTATCTGTAAAGGATCCCCACTTTTCGCTCTTTATTAACTGGGCCTGGTCTTCTTCCAAATGCACGCTGCGTTCAGAAGTAAGACTCTTGAATGTTTTAGCTGCTTTACGGGCATGAATGCCACTGATACCGACAACCAAGACTTCATTTAGCTTGCCACTTTCAATGAAAAGAGTCGCATCAAGTTCCTGTTGTTCAAAGTTATCATAAACATACTTTTGTGCCTCCTCAGTTTTCATAACTGAATATACTGATGCCGGAAGTTCCACTGTTTCTTCTTTGCTCTTAGCTAGCAGGTGCAAGACTTTCAGATTAGCTTTCTGTATCGTTTTTTTAGGTCCCTTAAAAAATACTGCCTGCTTCTCAAGATTTATGTCAATTTCTAGCCCCTTGAATTCGTCTTGAAGCCGCTCTAGCCCATAACGGCGGAGAAGAAGAATCTTTGGTACAGGGAGGTCCTTAAGCTCGTCGGTTGTAAGGGATGCCTTAAATTTTTCCTCTTCCACGATTTCAGAGACAAGATCTTCAAGTTGTTGAGAAAGCTGCTCCACTTTCTCTTTATGACCGACAATCATTACTTTATTTTCAGGTGACACTGGACACATATGAAGATCTTCACTTGCAAATTGAGTTAACAATTCATCGACACGTTCCTTGAAAACAGCCAGAGCTTCATTTGCAACGTCTACACTCCTTAAACCGAATTTTGATAAAAACAACAACAAGTCATCACAGGCTTGTTCCCATTCATTCTCTTCTCTCCGACTCTCTTCGCAAGATTTGATAATGATCTCTTCTTTGTCAGAGACTCGTTCAATTTCAAGGCGGTTTACTTTAAGTAGTTCATCAAGCTTGTGAATCTGTTTTTCCTCAATGAAATGCAGTACTGCCTGGTTGTATTCAACCTTGCGGCGCTTTGGTGCAGTTTTTGGACCTTCCTTGTTTGTGTTTTCAAGAAACCGATAGCTGCGCCTAACTGCAACTTGGGCGTCGTTGATCAAATGCTTTCTGGTTAACATACTTTCAATCACTACAAAGAAAAGGAACATGATTTTAATAGGAGCTAAGAAAAACACATTCGCATGCTGTCACTCAAGCACTTTTAAATATTGGTAGCAAGTTTAGAAAGAAAGTATTTTTTTCCTACAACTAAACACGAATTATTGAATTCTTGTTTCTGCTTCGTGTTTGTTTATGAAACTTCTCTTATTCATTGTAATAAATTTGTCTCTTGTAACTGTCGCAAAACGAGAAGCAGTTTTGGCTTCCGACCTAAAAGAGTAAATAACTAAGTCTAAGGGCATTCCAAGCAACGGGAAATGAACAAGCAAAAATTACTAATAACTGGTTAAGTGAAAACTAACGCCTAATAACCGTGATAGACGTTGTTCGATAAGATCGCATGGGGTATAGAACGAGAAAAATGTGTAAAACATCTGCGAGTATTACAATAACAATTATTGAGCCAGCTGCTGTAAGGGAGTAACACTGATCGTATTTTATTTCAAAACTAACCTGCAGAATCCTGGAACTGCACCGTTGCAATCTTTTGCTCAAAATCAATTTCAACCTTGTCAACATCTCCCCCACCACTTCTTTTGCGGTTTTCAAAGTAGTATTTTACAGTATCTTCAGTCACGTTTTCTGGAAGGTTTGTGACGAATACAGTGTTGCATATTTCAACTTGTTCCACAGTCAGTTTGTTTCCGTCAAACTTTTTCTTCTCGGTTTTTTCTAAGATTCTGTTGAAATCTGAATAGTGAAAGATTTGAAGATTTGAAGATTTTTACATTCTCATTTATTGATTTTAAATTTAATCTCACGTGATGATTTCATAATTTTGTCATGCAATTTTTTTCTATCTCATATAGTGAATTGTATTCTCTTGTAATGGTTTTTAATTTCATATAGTTATTTTTCTATTTCATTATGTGATTTCGATTCTAATGTACTTTTGTCCTGTTTGGCTTGCCATATAAAACCTCACACGATTAAGACAACTATTTTACAAAAGAACTTCGGATAGTTGGCACTGAACCCTCTAAAACACCGAAGACCAGTTCAAGATGTACTTTTGTGTTAACGGTTGATTGCAACAATCACCATATGATGGAACATCAATTGAAGGGACACCGTTATATTCTGATGATAATGGTGACAATAAAAAGTCTTAACTTAAAAGCTCTGGTGATGATGGTGATGACAATGATGATGATAATGATAATGATAAACAGTTAAGTTGTGCCGTTAATTTTCATTGTGTCTCATAATATGTTGAGCCATGAACCCTGGCAATAAAGCTGGCAATCGATTTCTGCTGCAACACCAGCCTGCAGGTTCAATCATACCTTTGATACATTAACTACCAACAAGACGAGTTGTTTTGCAAGAAGTACCATATAACTCGATTTACCTGGTTTTTCGGTAAAACACACCAAAGCGTTGTTGTCATCTCCAAACTGAATGTCGCATACTTCCTCCTCAGATATGGTCTCCATGAAGCACAAAAGTCCATCTTTTGAAGACTTCTCGCTTAATCCTTTCACCAACAGTTTCAGGGGGTCCTTTGGTAACTGCTTCACAGGCTCTTGCATAATGATAGTTAGCTCGGAGCCGTCCAGTTTATGGGAGCCTTTTTCAGCGACGCTCAGGGCATCTAGGTGAAACGTTAATATGCACCCTTTTTCAGCTAGATTTCATTAAAATTTTCACGTTTTATCTTTTTTTACTTCTTTAAATATGCAAAATTGTGAAGACAGAATGGATCCATTTTCTATTAATTAGTCGCAGAAAATAGTCTCTTGTATTACATTACATTTTGTTATAGGGTACCTCCGTGTTGTAAGGATCCAAAGCACTTTGGCTCAGTTTTCCAAAAACCACGAAAATTAATGAATCTTTTTTACTTCTTTCAGGCACAAAAAAAAGAAACATAAAAATCCTTAAACCTAATCTGTCAATAAATAAAAAATACAAAGACGACTTGAAATAGAAAAAACTTGAGAATTAAAGAACATGGTAAGAAAAACGACAACCAGCCAAGTAATTAAAGTTAAGTTGCTCTTTATTACTACGAAGCTGTGTCTCTGCAGGGAAAATAAAGAAAGCTGCGATAGCAACTTTCTTAAGCTGACAAAGGGAGACGATTTATGCATGTCGGGAGGAACATTTCAAACAAAAAACGTAGAAAACCTCTTTATACTGAATTTTAACTTGTTCATAAGCCTCTGCCTTTTTATAACACCTTAAAAAATTAAAGTATTTCCTGTTGCATCAAAAATAAAAGAAACGTAATTTCTCGTTTGTGTTCTTTCCTGGCGTTTTTCGGTATATTTTAGGCAACAATACCGCTTAAATTTTATTTATATATAGACATTTTCGCATTTTTCTTCAACATCTACATCACCTTTCGAATGCAGAAAGGTAACCAAGGCTCTACCATCTTCAGACTGTAGTTTCACTTCTTCAACCTCTCCACCTCCCGACCTTCGTTTGTTCTCAAAGTAGTTCCAAATTGCGTCTTGGGTAGTTTGCGATGAAAGACCGCTGACTTCAATTATCCGAGACGCAGGCTCTTCAACTTTATTGGAACTTTTCTCTTTGTGTTTATCATCCTCTTCAGGTTTGGCTAACTTAATGGTCAACGGCACTGCATCTAGCGAATGATCCCGAGAAATAACTCTACTGACCGCTGTCAAAAATAAACACCAAAGACATCTTAGCACGAGTTTCATTGTAAGCGTTACAATCTGCACTGGTATAAACTCCCCCGGGTGGGGGGGGGGGTACTTTGGATTATAAGGGTAGGGATGACCGTCGGAAAAGTCCCCAAAATACCCTGAAAAGTACCAAGGCGTAAAATTTTTCACCCTATTATATACTTCTCGGTCTAGAAATTACCCTAAACAACACCAATAAGAAATGGTAGGGTAGTTATCGGGTTGGCGCTAAGTCCCGTCGCGTTGCGCCGAACGTGATATGCAGTAAATAAAGGCGCGCTCATAACATGACGTTCGCCGAAGGACCAATTTTTTCGTTTAACTTCTTGTTCAGTACGCACGTTTGCTAAAACAAGGGACGTGCAAGCAGTCTAAAAGCTTCGCATTTTTTAACTTTAAAAAATACCTAGTTCCTGTTTTAACACAGGTTTTCCTTTATCAACCTCTAAAAAATACCGGACTGATTATTTTAACACCTAAAAAAAGTCAACGGTCATACCTACCACCCCAATATTGCCGGGGAGTACCCCCCCCCCCCTACCCCATTAACCGCTGGTAAGTTCATGGACCTTAAACTGACCAATCGCAGCCTGAGAAGTTGAAGTCACTCATTACCTTAATTTCGGCTGTGCAGTGGCCGAGCGGTTACTTTGTTCGACTCGTAATCCTAGGGTCCCGGGATGGAGCCCCGGTTAAACCACTGTGTTGTGTCCTTGAGCAAAACGCTTTACCTGACTTTGTTCCAGTCGACTTACCTGCGATGGATAGCGTCCTGTCCAGAGGGAATCAAAGACTCTCATCCACTTAACACTACGAAAACTAGAGTTAAGCACCGGCAAAACGGCCGCTTGGCTCGAGTAACGATTTAGCATTATATCCTAATGGTACCAAAGCGAGGCATTACAGCCAAAGCTTTTTCCGTAAGAAGATGTTTAATTACAAATACGAAAAAATCCAATATTTTTGGAGACAGAAATTGTTTAAAACGCACTTTTGTAACAATGATTAGAATCTTTGAAAAAAAAGCGCACATTCCCGATGTATCTAGCTCTTTCAAGTTCTTACCAGCTATATAGTTGCTGCTATACAGAAGTTTTAGAATAAAAAGCAAATATATATAAAACCCGTACAAGTTTTTCTAGTTTTTTTAGCTTAAAAGTAAAACTCTAAATGGTGCTGTAAGTACTGTATGCCTGAAATTCATAAACTAACAAACCATGTACCTTCTGAATCCGCAAAGGTTATGAAAGCAGTTGAGCCCGATATTACAACATCTTCAACACCTCCCCCTCCTGATCGGCGAGTGTTTTCAAAATAGTTCTCCACAGCATCTTTTGTCGTCTTTGATGACAGTCCTCTGACCTCAATTTTGCACCTCTTAAAGGATTAAATAAGTGATAACTTCTTTATTTTTTGTTTCGTATATGGCCATATAAAGAATTGTTTTCCTTTTGCTCAGTTTATTGCATGTTATTTCATGGCAGCACAAAAAACGGGATGGATAGGAGTTAGTTTTCCGCCACTAAAGAAGATTTTTGATTACAAAATAAAACGCCACGTTCTGATTGGCCGAGAGGTGTTTTTGCATGAGAGTTCGCAAGCACAGTTTTCTAAACTTCGTTTCGTCTCGGGTTTGCATATTTGTCTTGAATTCTCCTAATTAACCCTTTTCGATGCTACGCAAAGACAGAAAAATGTTTTTATTACTAAACTTTATTTTAAAAAAATTCCACTTTTTGTTATCGAGCGCGCACGCTGAATTGCGTACGGAGTTCACTATTCTTCTTTCTGTGCTTTGTTTCTTACAAACTGAACAGCTTTTAGCCAATCAGAGTCGGTTAAACTATTTTCCATGTATATCCTTAATTGGCAAATAAGCATTCCTTCCTTCTCAACAGGGAACCAACTAACCAGCCATTGAAAATGCATATGAACACCACTATTACCAACTTACACTTGCTAATAATGAGCTCAACTATATGTGCATGTGATAAAGCAAAGCATCAATTAAGAAATGAAACACAGCTACCGTGTTTGCACAGGCTAACGCAGACCGAGGTGTGCTGGGGAGAAATCGAGAGCATGAAGATAATACCAACACTAGACAGATATTGATGGTTTCTTAAAACTGCTGAGGTTTGCATTTGCAGTTTATAAAATAATAACGTCAAAACCATGTTTGCACAGGCTAATGAAAATAGACCTATTAACCAATCAGAGTGCATGTACTATCTAAATTATTTCATAACTCCAAATATTGACAATTTGTTTGACCTTTTTACTGGAGCTGATATATTCAAGGCGGAATAAAGTTTGTTTTTCGTTTCATATATATGGGTTGAATTATTGTTCAAGTTTTGCGTATGAGTTTTCATTAAACTGTTACTATTCACTGATTCTTTGAGAACAGAAGACCCTCAGCTTATGAGAATCTTTTCCCACACCAAAGGAAACATTAAAACACACCAGCCTTGTATACCACCATAGTTGCAAACGTTTTCTTCTATCCGTTTACAATATATAAGATGCATTTTGAAACTTTGATTGAGAAGATGAGATTTTAAAGTTCTTGTTTTCCCTTTAAGGGGTGGGGGGCTCCCAACATTTTGGGGCAGGGATGCTCAATGTTTTTCTCAGAAAAAATTTAAGGATTAGTAAGATTTAGTTCGAGCAAGAGTCGAAGTTGATACAACTGTAATCAGTCTGCTAACCATATTTCAAGTCAAATTACCAGTATTCTTAGGTACGTCTTAGGGTTTAAAATCAACCCAAGCCATGCCACAATTGATACCTCTTAGGGTTCTGTTGACTGAGATTTTCCGACTAGGCTCTGCCCCAAAGGTTGGAAACCCAACTATAAACTATAATTTATGTCAGTTCTACAAGTATTCTGATCTGAGGTACCTTGACCTCAGGGTTGAAATTGACTTGAGCCACGATGTTTGTAGCTAGCTTTTAGGGGTTCCATTTAAATTTTCTGATGACAGTGCATGGTCCCTGCCCAAAATGGTTGGGATCCCCCCCTCGGATTTGTAGGTTTTATAGCTGATCTAACACATCATTGTTCAGGCCTGTAGCCAGGATTTTTTACAGGAGGTTGAGATGGAAGAGGAGGACCAAACAAGCCAAACAGATGCAAGTCTCAGGGGGGTCTGGGGGCATGCTCTCCTTGAAAATTTTTGAAATCAGGTTGTCTGAGACTGAAATGTAAAACAGAAAAGGAAAAACCAACCTTGATAAGTTGAATATTATTCACACTTTTAAACTTCAAACCAATTAAGAAAAAAAATAGTGGATAATGTTGCTTTTTCACTAGTTGGTCAAGCAAAAAATGGACCTTCGTTCCCTGTGGGGGGAGGGGCAAGTACACCCATCACATCCCTCCTCCCTATGGGCTATTTGCTACAGTATACTATAGTGTTTTTTCCAGCTTCACTGGATAGCTTGTTGAACTTTTTTTCTTTAACTTATATACATGCTCCTTTTTAAATAAGACTGGACTTAAATTTGTATACTTTAAGAAACACCTACAATGTTGTTACTTGCATTTTTCAGCTTGACATCTTGGACTGTTGTTTGTCTGTCAGAGCCAAAAGGCTGTTGGGAAATCTTCAGTTGTGACCCTTTCAATACATGCTTGCTTCTGCTAAGGACACTGTCAAGTACTAAGTATGCAAATATTAAAGAAAGGAAAATATCACAGATGTCCGATATTTTAGAATCATTGTCAGACTCCATTATCAAAGATTTTAATTTCAGTAAGACAGAGATATCGATTTTATTTATACAAATAAATAGGCAAATGTGCTAGAATATAATACTTGGCAAATAATTAACAAATCAAACAAAGACTTTAGTCCAAATAGAGTCCAATAGTTTGTTTAGTGCTGGCTGATGATCACGAATGAATAACATACATTTGACATTTACTAATTCATCCCTTGCTAGCTAGGAGAACAAATATAAACCACAGTTTTTGCTGACATCTTAATTGAGCTATATGACTGAATAATCTCAATTGATACGATAAATATACGCATTTTAGTTTTTTGTCAACTTATTTACAGAAATTTCCTTTAAGAAAAATTAAGATTTGTATGAAAAAAAATACTTTTATATTTGTAAAACTTATATTAACCAGGGTTCACATGGTCACGAAAAGTCACAGAATTTCTAAATGCTTTTTCAAGGCCTGGAAAAGTGATGGCATTTATTTATAAAAGGGTCTAAGGGCATGACCATAAAGGTCATGGAATTTCATAATATTTTATCATTCTCAGTGTGAACCATGAATGGGCATTTAAAGTTGAATTGAAGTGTCAGTAGCATGTTCTGTTGAAAAGATATTTTGATTTCGTGATATTTCTTGGTCATGAAAAATGGCATTTGCTTGATCATTGAAAAGTCATGGAATTTTATTTATCATCCTCAGTGTGAACCCTGTTAACTGAGCACGACAAAACTCAATATTGTGCATGTGCTTTCTAATTTACAACAAAAGTGGTTTCGATAGCTTGTTAACTACAAAATCCTTTGTTTTTACAGCACTTTTTTTCCAATATTATAATCTGAAATGGAAGATAAGCAATTTCTACTTCCTTCCACCATTTTGTTTCGGTGTCATGATCTACTAATTATATATAAATGCACTTATATAAAAGAACTAAATATTGTCTCACATCTACTATTTCTAAACCAATCAAATTGCACAAAGCTTAAGACTCTAATTATATACATATATACATTGTGCATTAGAAAACCCCTATTGTACAATCAGCTTCTCAAGAACTGATGCATCAATAGATGATCTTCTATTATAAATTTTGTTTTCAACTGACCAAGTATAACTGCTCAGTTTCATGCTAAAGTTATGTCAATCTATAGACGAAGGAATTACCTGAATATGTACATACATGCGTAGCGACTGGCTATATATAGTACTTACAAAGTTTTAGCTATACTTAGCTTAATGGACAAAAGTTTAACTTATTGTAACTGGTTTCTTAAGTTAAATACTATTATCATTTTAAGAAAGCAATAGTAATTAACACCAATATGGAAGGAATAGAGCTTAAGATCGATCGACACTCAAACCTGAAGCATCCTCAAACTCAATTTCCGCGAAATTCCTTCTTTTGTCTATAGCGACACGAAGAACATCGCCTCCACCAGATCTTTTTCTTGACTGAAAATATATGTTAAGATCTTCTGCACTTATACTTTCTGAAATATCTTTCACGAAGATCTTTCCAGTAGCCATTGACGACAACGGTTTCTGGTCATAAACAAATTAAGCAAAGAACAGCTACATATCGCAAGCTACACACTCATCGAAACTTCTGCAGGACTTCTATACTTTGTTCAACGTTCTAGGAAGTCTCAAATCAACCTGCGTGTCCACAGTTCTCAGAAAGTGGCAAATACTTCGGAGAAACAATGTGTTTAAGTTGTTTAACTTGATTACTAAGCACTTTCCATTGAATAAATTCCCTTCTCTATTGCGTAACGATGTTTCTAAGTTTCATTTTCAAGTGAAAGCGAAACTAAATTGCCAACGATTGATCGTGCATTGGTATATATGCTATTAAATGTACTAAATGACGGTTCATCGAATGATAAGTTCAAGCTACTGCGTTAAGAAAGTACCTTGAATTTGCTTTACGTTTTAAGAAATGACATGTTATCAATCATACTTACTGGTTTTACAAAAGCCCGACTCGATTTTGCAAGACGAAGAAAAGTAGTTTCGGTTTTTATTTGCAAAATGTGTGTTTGAGTTCATGTTCTGAAATTTACATTCCGTGACTGAAATACCGGAAAAAAAACAGTGCCTGCATGTTGATTAGCATTTTTACATACTTTAATAATCTAGTTTATTTTAACCCTTATTCTCTGAGAAACATTTACCTTCTTCTTCCTCAAACGTTATTACTGCAGTATCGCCTTCAACAGTAATCGAGTCGATATCACCCCCACCAGACTTCTTTCGCGATTGGAAATAAATACATATTTCTGATTTTGTTGTGTCTTTGGCAAGGCCTGAAACATACAGCTTATTGCTTGACATAGATGCAGACTGGATCAAGGCGGATTTTTAAAAATCTATACCATTTTAAACAGCCACTGAAGTTGCTTTCCAGGCATTGATAAACTGTTGATGATCCTTAGATCGGACAGCAGTAGTCAGTACGCGTGCTCGAATTCCAGGAAAACGGGGACTCCCCTTGTGGCTCGAGTTTCACAATGACGTCATCGATCAAAATTCGGAGAAACTGAAAAGAGGAGGGAATTTTCCCCTCGACATGGCATCAGCTTCTAGAAACACAACAGGAAGTTCTGTCCCCATTTACAGCTAGAAGCTAGTACAAATATACAAGACACAAAGACAGGAGAAGAAAATGGAAGTAGATTCAAATGATATATCAGACACAGACCAGCATAGCGTTATAGTGTCGGACCTGCCAAGCGAGGCGAGAGCCGCGGTAATTACAATTCACTTTCAGAGGCGCAAAAATGGAGGAGGAGAGGTTGAAAGTGTACGGTTGGTTGGCGAAGGCCAGGCGATAGTTGTCTTTGAAGACAAGAAAGGTAGTGAGTGTATTCTACAACCGGTTTGCTACTTTGGTTTTTAATCAGTTGGTCGAAATGTTTTCTACCTTGGACGTGTGTAATTTCGATATTTAAGTTGAACCCAAAAATCTCCGAGTTATATTCACGTTGCTTTAAATTTTGAAATAATAATCTCGTAACCTTTAGGCTTTACATATTTGTTTTATAATAACAAAACCAATAAGGTGATAGAAAAGTTCTTTTTACGACACAGATAAAAAAACATTAATAGTTTCACTGACAGTACTGTTCCATTAAAACATAAAAAAACCAAGAACTCGAACTAGCATATATATCAGTGTTCCTCCATCTGTGAATTTTCGGGTTGCTCGGCAAATACAAAAAGCTAGTTTTGTTTGTGTAGCGGTAACAATCAAACACAACTATAAATATTACTTAATTTTGTTAATTCTGGTAACGAACGATTCATCTGATGTTGCTTCACAGGTTCAACTCTCGTTAGCATTTGTTTTAGTTTCTCTTTCGCACGATAACTTTGAGGTTTCCGGTATTTCAACGAAAAACATCTGCGGCGGAAGCAAAAAGATATTGGGGGGGGGGGGGGGGGGCCCA
>JAOBRD020709529.1:0-14458 GCA_027575215.2 Hydrozoanthus sils
ATTTTGAAACCTTATAGCCACATTAAGCAATATGTCAGGTTTAGGCCATGCATGATAAACAGCACTGCATGCAAAGATTTGTGTGTGATGCTGTTAAAATGATACCAAAAACTATTTTATTTTATCTCGTTTTCATGCAGTTGAACAGTTTCGCATTGGACCAGGGGGAGCACAGAAAGTCACACCAAAGATAAGCAAAACAAAATTATTTGTCACTGATGGAAAAGAAGAAGAAGTCACTGGAGTGTGTGTGTTCTTTATTAAAGTAAATCCCTCCAAGGCCATAACCTATGCTAACATTTACCAGGTAATTACACATATTCTTCAGTCAAACAGTGCTTGACAATAATGCTAATCCAGTAGCCCAGAACTAGTAAGACTTTATGGTGGGCTAGTGAAAATGCCCTTCTACTAGGCCCTAGACTAGTTTATGAATCTTAAAATGGACTGAGAAAAGAGTGCTGAGAGATAAGCAAATCCAAACTCAACGTCTAGGGCTTGCCCTTGTGGGCTAGTGATTGTACTTACCAGTCCTGCAGCTGAATGCTTAGTACCCAAAAAAGTTAGTGTGGAGCACTGGTCAAAGCAATCAGGAGCTAAGTATAGTACGTATTGACATGGGTGAAAGTTTAATGTATTTATATAGATTTGAAAAAAGTTGCTGGTCATTGCATTTGACATCACAAAAAAAACACCAGTCTCAGTGGGCGTCTTAGGCTCTATTAATAATTTAGCTTTTTATAAATTTAAGCATTTACTCTCAGGTGCCAATAAACGGAAGGGTCAAAATAAATAAGGGGGCGAGTATTTTCTTAAAACTTAACAAACGGGGGATCCAAATTGATAAAAGGGAGGGGGGGTGAGATGACAGTTGATATGTAGAGCAAGATTCGAGAACAGATTGGGAAAATACAGAGATTAGATGATGCTTTTAAAACAAGACAACAGAGAGCAGCAAAGATATAGATAAATTTGTATTAAAACTCTAACCTCTAGATTTTTGTGTCCGTGCTGTAATCCAAATAATAACAGGGAAAGAAGAACACCAAACTTGACACTGATCAGTAAATTTTATATCTTAAAATTTTGATTGCTTGATGATCGTACCAGAACTTAAAAAATTAATAAACGGGGGTCCTGATAAGCCCCGAGGGGGGAAAAAATCGAAAAATTAATAAGCGTCCCAGGACGTTTATTTGGCACCAGAGATTATCAATTGATTTTTGAACGTCTTTACTGTCACTAGGAAACTGTGTTCACAGTTCTGGACACGAGGGGGGTAGGGTTGTTGCAGTGTGTCGAGCGGATGATGGAGGATGTCTTCTGCCCTGCACTGTCCAAGAGCAAGAACTGGGGAGAGTTGTCTGATAAGCGTGGTCATCGAGTCAGGCAGGAATTCCTCAACCAGCTGGATAACTTTGTTGGTGAGTGAGGTCATTTGATATGCCTTGTTTTAAATGAAGACAAATACTTTGTTACCTAAAATGTCGATTTCAAATATTAAACGCACAAGAATATTAACGTCAAGGTAATTAACGCGTTTTAAAGGCGCCTTTTTCATTTCTAGAAAATTAACGCGATAGTTAAGGTAACATATTTTCTTTCAACGCGATTACACAAAACATTCTGTATTTTGACAAAACGAAATCTATTTTTTGGGAAAACGGTACAACTGTATACTTTACTTCTGACCCCGTTAAAGTTTCTGATAAACGAACATATGGACTCATACAACAAATCCACGCAAGAGTTTTGACAAAGAAACAGAAAAACATATGGATCGAGTGATACAATTGATCCAGTATTTTGGACATGCTATGAATAAAGAAAGTTATTGCGGTTAAAACTATCGCACCAGAAAATTAAAGTCGTCGAAATTAACGCACTTAGAAAACTCCCGCGTAATAAAGTTAACGCGCTTAGAAAACGTCCGCGTAATAATATTAACGCGATATTGTTAAAATTGTGTTAATTTCATGACGCGAGAATTTTCGGTAGTAAAGTACCATCGAATAAAACTCATTTGTAGTTGATTTCTCCTCCCTGTGTGTCGGTTTAATCTTTCATCTAACGTCCATATTTGGGTCTACCTACCCTTTCATGTATCAGTCTAAGATTCTTCTACAGAGTTCGCGCGGGTCATAGAAAATCTGGAAAGTTGGGAATTTCGATTAAGGTTATGGGAAGTCATGGAAAACTAATATAATTGTACAAAAATGATATCAAGAATAAAAAAGCTTGTTGGTTTGCACAAATATCTCAAAGTAACTGCTGTTCTGTTCCTTCATCTTTGCTACTTATGCCGGAAAAGAGTAATTGAGGGATTCTGTTAATGTATTTTGGTAAAGAAACTAAATAAACAGCGAAGGGTCAAGAAACATTGTCAAAGATCATGAAAAAGTCGTGGAAAGTTTTGGAGTTTCAGAGAACTTCAGAAGAGTACAAATTCTGATTTAGTAAACAATCATCCATTAAACTGGCTGACGAGTCTTCGTCGTTAGTACGGTTACTACTATATCACGGCCTGTTTGCTCATCACAAAGAAACGCTTCCACTAGAATTCGGTTACAGCGTACAACTTAACCGGTTTAACATTTCGTTTACAGCCATTTTGGCAAGTGCACAAGCAAGTCTTGACGACGCTGTTACTCTAAAGGAGTGTGAAACAGAGGACTTGTCCCAGATCAGCTCTCCGTCGGACTATTTAGTCGCTGCAAGCTCCAGTGAAACACTGGAACATATCGAAAAAGTTGTCCAAGACTGGATCAAGCAAATAGAGCAGGTTGGTAAGACTTCAAAAACAAGTTTGTATTTTGTTGTTTGTTCGAAACGTTTTTGGAATAACTTTGGAATAAAACTCGGAAAGGCGCTGAGGATATTAAAATAGTCCAGGTAGTGTTAAAGACATTGTTCTTTAGACATGCAACACCTATGCAATAAATTTGTTTGGTTAGGTCCTAGCCGAAAGTGAACAAATGCGCAAAGAAGCTGACAACGTTGGTCCCAAAGCTGAGCTGGACCACTGGAAGAAACGGATGGCAAAGTTCAACTCGCTTTTGGATCAGATTAAGGGGCCAGACTGCAAGGCAGTTGTCGGTGTCCTTCACGCTGCAAAATCGAAGCTGCTTAAAGTAAGTAGCATGACGTCATGTTCTACGTCATATTTCCATCCTCCATGCAACCAACGTCTAATGAAGTTTCTGGAGTAAACGTCTTGGCTGCGTTGTTCAAAGACTGGTTAACTTTGCCCTTGTGTTAAGCCAAAATTCAAGCAGGAATTTCCTTTCTAAGGAAAGGTTTACGGTTCCCATAATACAGTATATGTTTAGATTTTCCATGGAAAGACTTGCCATTTCCAAAACTGCAGCCGAAATCAGTCTCTGTAAGGGTGGAAACAAGAACGTAGGTTAAAAACTGTAACCCTGAGTTAGTGCTAATTGGGCTTTGAACAACTGGGCCCGGAGCGCAAAAATAGGAAGGAGGAAAATATTTCTTTTTTACATTTTTTATGGTATATTTTCTTCTTTCGTGTACGTTGTATAAGCGTTTCAGCCAGTCGTAAATCCTACTTGAAAATTTCTCTCCCCCAGTGTGTCCATCACCCTTTAGTCAAAAAATGAATGTAATTGTTAGCTTCACAAGTGTCAAATCATATTTAATTTGACTGTTAGAACAACGAAACTTTGTGGGATGTTCTCAGTTCATCGTTTTTATTATTTATATAACTTTACTACGTAAACAAACAGGATCACGTGCACCTTTATTAGTTGGAACATGTCTTCAACCTTGGCGAAAAGAAACATTTTTTGTGGAATTCTTATTTTTGCTGTTCCTTTTCTTTCAAATGGTTTCTACTGGATTGTTGTAGGTGAGAAGTTTACATGCAATAAAAGGGTTTTTATCAAATCGTAAGGGCATTTTAAAGAAATGTCGTTTTTGCTGTTTCTTTTTTTTCAAAGACTTTTATTGGATCGTTGTAGGTCGTTGTAAGTAAGAAATTTACATGCATTGAAAGGTTTTAATCAGTTCGTAAGGGCAATTTGCAGAAATGTTATTTTTGCTGTTCCTTTTCTTTCCCAGATTTTTACTGTTTCGTTGAAGGTATATAACTCGTTTACTTTTAATAAAAGGGTTTAATCAAGTCGTAAGATCAATGCTTTAATCTGTTTTCATCCGTTACCAATGTAGACCTGGCGTGAGTTAGACATAAGAATTACTGATTATGCTAACGAAGCCAAAGACAACGTAAAGTTTCTGTACACATTGGAGAAATTCTGTGACCCGCTCTACAACAGTGATCCGGTGAGTGATTCTAATTATGTGAACACATAATTCGATAGCAGTAATTAAAACGTTGAGAAAAATTGCAGTTATAAAGGGGACTCTTGCGGTAAGACTAATCCAGAATACTTATTAGACCCCTAATGTCACTCGAGCTATCTCGGAGTTCTCCTGAATCAATCGAGAGTTATCCAAAATTTGTAATGTGAACGCTCATGATTTTCAGGAGTGAATACAGTTAGCCGAATGATCTTGGAATACTCCGGGAGTACTTCGAGATAGTTTGTGCTAGTGTAAATGGGTCTTTTGAGTTTGTAGTGTGAACGCACATGAACTTCGGGAATGAATGCAATTAGCTGAATTGTCTGGAGATATACTTCGGGATAGCTCATGCTAGTGTAGAGTGGGGTTAAACTGGCTACCCAGGCGTACCGCAAGTATTGTTGAAGGGCAAAAAGTCTTACAACCACAGGTGTCGCGTATACCTTTAGTGTGAAAAGACACGAAAATACTATATATATATATAATAATTGGATACCAATTGAGGACGGGATCACTTAAAACATCTAAAAACAACTATGTTCAAATTGCATTGTTAGTTTAGGTTTAAAGTTTCGATGCTAGGATGAAAAGGGTTATGTTTAGGCTTCTTGTATAACTCTTTTTTTTCTTATCTCAAAAACTTGCTAACAGTGCAATTTTTCTATGCCCACTTCTTAAGATTACAGCGAGAGCCATCACCCTTCTAGCTTCATTTATTATTTTCTTGCAACGAATGTAATTCTCTTTTGATATTAAAGATGCTAAAGTATGTTGGGGAAAAACTCTTGATCTTGTTTTCCCGTGTTAGGTTGGGATGATGGATGCAATTCCTGGCCTCATCAACGCGATACGGATGATAAACAGTTACTCAAGATACTACAACACGTCGGAGAGGATGACAGCTCTTTTCGTCAAAGTATGCTAAAACGATAAATTCAGAGATCTTGTTCTTGTTTAGTTATTAAAATGTTTGGGCGTGCGTTCGTTTTCTGTCCACTGAAACTATGTACTGCACATTAATAGTGAAGATACATTAAGGTTTGATTTTGGAAAAGTCTTTAACTTTAGTTTGTGATAACGCAATTCTTGTGTTTTTATTGTAAAGTACTTTTATAGTCTACTTTAAGTTCTTTTTTTTGCTTTGTCAACGCTGCTTATAGATTAGCGTGGTTCGGTCTGAGTATGCAAGATTTATCACAAACTTTTCGTGTGGAGTCAGACAGTGTTTCAGGGCTGTAAAGAAATATTCTAATCCTTGAAATGTCTCGAGAGATTCTTGCAAAATTGACTTGCCATCTGCACGAAACCTACAACTGAGCACCATAAATTGTGTTAGTATTTATTCTAGAATAACGACGACCTAAAGGGAATTGTAATTTGTCCTTGAGTAAGCTTTTTTCCTGTCTTGCACCAGTTGGCTAAGCTGAAAACTGTATAATTAGTGCCAGCTTTCTAATTCCTAAAAGCATTATGGAAAAGTACGGGGTAAAAACCTGACCAATCATAGCGCGTACTAGAAATGGAAATTATGACACAATATGGGTATTTATTCAAAGTCTTTTTAAGCTAGGAATAGACGTTAACTGGTACGTTTTTCATCCATCTAAATTTCAAATGTATTGCTCTATCGTGACCAAAAGAACCCATCTTCTTTTAGGTTACAAATCAGATGATTACTGCTTGTAAAAACTACATCACAGAACACAACTACAGAACGATATGGGAGTATCACCAAGAAGAACTGATAGAGAAATTAGAGAACTGTATAAAGCTAAACCACGATTATCAAAAATGTTTCCAGAAAACAAAGCAGCGATTGGAGGAACAAAATGACGAGAGGCAATTCGAATTTAGTGAGATGTACATATTTGGAAAAATCAACACCTTTACGCGAAGATTACAAAAAATCATTGAAATGATGAACACAATGAAAGACTATATGTGTCTTGGAGAATCAAGAATCGAAGGTTTGGAACTGTTGTGGAATAAATTCCAGCTAATTATGACGACGATGAAGAAGAAACCTTATGATCTGCTAGACTACCGGAAGATGGACTTTGATGCAGACTTTGAGGAATTTAAGAGACAAATGAATGAACTACAGGTTAGAAAAAGCTTTTGAGTATACGAGATCGTTGAGTTTTCCACCGATTCGCAAAAAAACATAGAAGCATTACTGGCCTTTGAAGTCTGAGTTTCTTTTTATTACAAAAAAGGTCTACAAAACGTCATCATTAAATTGTCTGATTAAAAACTGCGAGTTATCTATGCACAGCAAAAAATCAAAGACGTTAAAAAATCGAGAAACAAAAGGATAGAAAATTGAAAATTGACCAGGTTAAGGTGACGTTTCCCAAAACAATCGTGTTAAATGACATGAAAAAGGTCCATGTGGAATGAAATTAACTTTGGAAAAAATCTTGAAGAATTCTTTGATTTTTCCTCCATTTACCAAGAGTTCTGTTGTGCTTGATTAGATAATGTTAGATGTTTGACAAGGTGAAACTTTTTTGTCTGTCAAGAATTGAAACGTTTGAGTTTGCAATGGGTGTTAGTGTCGCTACAGGAGCCAGTGGTCTTAATCAGGAAACAAGGCATTGATCGCGTGAACTTACTCAAAAACTGGTTTATTGAAGACATTCTTTAATGTATTTTCAAATTGTTCTCATTTCAACAATGCGATTTGGTTGTACCAGATTTTTTTGTCGTAGTAGTAGATGTATATAAATTTTCTCTGCTCTAGACCCAGCTTCAGGTGTTTATGGACAACTCGTTTGAGAAGATCCCCTCGACCCAACGTGCCTTGTGGCTAATTAGGCGCTATGAAAGGTTAGTTATTATACTGTAAAGAGTAACAAAAGTAAGTGCTTTCTTGATAATCATAAAGAATACTAGCAACTAACAAATGTCAATAACAACACGGCGACTTAATTTATAACCATATAACTTTTTGTGTTATTTATGGCGAAAAAGTAATTCTACACGGCAAATCTAACTTAGAATTGGAAAATTTAGGGGCTCGGCCAGAAGCTAGCGTTCAGAGACAAGAATACAAAAAATTACTACCTTGCTTGGATGAAAAAGTCCATGCTCATAAGGCGAGTCCGCGTGTGTAATCAGCTTGATTTTGACACACGCGGTAATCCTCTTATACCCTCCTTGTTTCTTCTGTCCGCATAAACTTTCAAAGTTCTTAGCATAAGCTTTCGGCAACTATAGTTCCCTCGAAGATTCACCTGAAGAGGACACTATAGTTGCTGAAAGCTTGTGACAAGAACGTTGACGGTTTATGATATACGGTTGACAGAAGAATTCATGAGGGTAAATGATCATCTCAGACAACAGTTATATGTGAACACTAATGAAGCAATCAGGACGAATAGGACAACAGGGTAAGTCGTGGTTCATTGGTTAGAACCGAAATCTATTCAGACGAACGCAAATGTAAGAGCCAGAGTTATTACTCTTTTACTCCTCAGAGCGATTAAACATGAACCAGTAATCATTTTTTGCTCTAAGTCACCTCAAAGCAGCTGGGCAGAATCATAAGAGAGCCAGGCTAATAGGCTACTTCACCTGTTTTTCCTTAGTCGTTAAGACCTGTTACTGACAAATGAGAGGCTTTTTGTTTGATTTCCAGCCTTGTTGAAAGTTAAACACTTATGTGGCCTCCTTTTGCCACACTCTCCATGGAAGGGAGGCCATTGGCATAGTGGCCATCCAGGCAACCTAAAAAAGCAAATATTTGTCGATAAGAATGGGGTGCAATCTGCCTTTAGGTTGCTTTGACTCAACCACCCAATGGAAATCGGAGTGAAATCGTTCAATCATAATCATCATCGTACGATCTATAACTCGAAGTATTGAATCATGCTATGTCGTGTTCAGTTCAATGGGAGCAAGTCACGACCTTTGATCATTGGTCATTCAAGTTCTTTTTGACACTCCAGTACATTTTAACTATCTCTAATTATAATCAGTTATCATTATGGAGTTTTTTTTTCTATGTTATTCCTCTTCTTCTTACTATTATTTTGTTTCTCAGGCTTGGCTTAGAGAGTCTTCAAGAAACAATTCAGGAGAAATACGAACGTATTCTACTACATTTCGGCCGGGACATTGAAGCAATTCAGAAACTCTACCAGCGACACAGAAATGACCCGCCAGTCGCTTGGGACCTTCCACCAATATCTGGAAAGATAGCCTGGTCACGACAGATGTACAGGCGAATCCAGGAACCAATGGATCTGTTCCAGAAATACCCAGCAATATTGCATGGCTCTGAGGCGAAAAAGATAATCAAGAACTACAACAAGCTGGCTAAAGTGTTGTTAGAGTTTGAGTTACTTTACCACCAAGCTTGGGTAAAACAGGTAATGTTTGACACGAAAACTGATGAACCTTTGCGGACATACGCGGACTACCTATAATAGGGACCTTACGTAACGAGGACGGCAACATCGACAACAACCGTTTACAAACGACACACTTCTGGTTTGTTCATTTTGATCGCGCATGACTCGTTTCCTTCTCTTTTTTCCAAATTACACTTTGTGAAAAAAACGAACAAAGTATTCTTCTTAACGTTAAATAAAGACTGAGAAAATCGTCTTTAGGTCGTTCACGTGGTCGCAAGAACTACAACAACAAGCTTTTCACGTTGTAATTTTCAAGACGACTGCGTGTAGTTGCCCAGCACGGACGGCTCGTTCCAACGTGCAGCTGTTGCACTCACCATTGTTTTTCTGCCGTCTTCGTTATGTAAGGTCCCTAATGAGGATGAGGAGAACGTCAGGCTTCATTTTATTATTTTATCCGTTGAACCTTACAGTATTAAAACCCTGATCCTGGTATTGTGGCCTTTCAACTATCAAGTGGGGTAATCTCTGACTGAAAATCGATGCGATCCGTATATAGCGGACTAGCTAAGACTTTGTAAATAGGTACTGAAAAAGCCCTGACTCGGAAAACTTGTATAGCATTGTATTGTTCTTGGCTGTTGGCTATTGCCCCGTCTTCCTTCAGTATGACACACGGTGATGTTTTCCCTCTTTATGCCTTTCCATTTTTGGTAGATCTTTGTAGCCCCCCTCCTCCCCACTCTGTCTTTTTCGGAAACACGGACATTTCTTTTTGAAGTAATCGGTTTTGGAATATTGGGAGACCACTTTGTATTTACTGGAATGTGAAATGAACGGTTGTTGGGTAGTCCACTGAAGCTAATATTTTTAGGTGGAAGTTGCCAAATCTGGACTTCAGGCATCTTTGCTGATTCGCCATCCCGAGACTAAAGAATTATTCGTGAACTTCGACCCTCAAGTCCTGACACTAATCAGGGAAACCGAGTGTATGATTCGGTTTAATTTGGACATTCCGTTTGGAGCGCAAACACTAATGCATAAACAACAAAGCCTTAAGAGGAACTACGACAGACTACAGGTACTTTTAATATAAACTATTCTCCTTTCTTTTTTGGGGGGGTCTCCCTTGTCATGTGTCTTTTGTTTGTGAATAGCCCAGGATTGGGGGAAGCGGGAAGGGCTTGAGTACAGATGGTGATGCAAAAGAAATATAAGGTAGCATAAATTGTAAATAGAGTCACATATCCATTACCGCAGTACAACGATTCCTGACTTTCAAAACGGACTGTTTTAGGATTGAACTCTTATATCAACTAAACAGTTTGACATTTAAAATAAAGATCTGTGCCGTCGGAAAGTTTTAGAATGTTAACGTTTCGAGCACGCTATGATTTGCGGCGAAATTTTTTAACGGTTACTCTTAAGTCGATTATGTAGCTGTACAGTTTTCCTAAATACTCGTTTTTATCATCTAAGATCGAACTCGCTGTCTTCGTTAGTAAGGCTTGTTTGCGAAACTTTGAACAACCTTTTTCCTGAGATTTTGTCATAATTTTTTTAGCTGCTTCTCTCTGAAAATGAGCGAGTACACAAGAAGATTCCGCAAATGTTCAAACCTCTTATGGCGCCACACCTAACAAAGGTTGATGCTGCCATTGAGCCCGGCCTTACAATGTTGAACTGGACATCTCTCAACCTCGACACTTATCTGGAAGGAGTCTACGAGACTCTTGGAGAGCTGGAATTGTTGATCGACCGAGCAAATGATCTCATGCAGTTCAGAATTGATGCTGTTTTAGAAGCAATGAGTAAGACCACACTTTGTGACCTACCGAGGGACTGTCCGTGGACCATTGATGACTTTCTCAAAAACACCGAGGTAAGCGTTTGGTTCTTGAATTGTAGATTCATGCAGTATGCAAGGTCCACATGTATTAAGGAAGGAAATTTCAGATACGACCAAATAACAACAGATGTAAACGAAACAAAAAAATATATATTTATTATGCAAGATTCGAAGTACTATACCAAACAAGAGAGAAAGACAGGCTTAAAAACACCTTTTCGTTAACGCGATAGGGCTATACCGACTGACCTTTGAAATCTATGAAGATTTTTTCTCGCTAAAGAGACAGTACGTGACATCGAGGCACACTGTGCGGAATCGATATTTCAGTTTTTTAGTGCGCTCCAAACCCGTCCAAGTCCCGAAAATGTCTTTCAAGCGTCTCACAGTTATCCACTTTTCAATTAATTATTCACAATTCACTCAATTAAAAAATAAAACAAAATGATAAACGATTCAATAACTCCATAACTGTAACCAGTAGGGCTTTCAACAATTTATAAAACTGTATTTTTTAGGCGCTTTGCAAGAAAGGAGCTGAAGTGCTGAAAGCTAAGAGTAATCGAGTGGAAGAAGCGGCTAACGAACTGATTGCCATGCTACTTGAGATTGAAGAAGAGCCAGAGGACGAAGAGAGTGACGATGATGACTTTGATGTAAAAAGGAAAGAAAAAATAGAAACAGCAAAAGCAGAAGGAAAAGAAAACGAAAGTCGTCCCCGAACCGGGAGCAGTGGACCAAGTACCCACTCCTCACCAAGCAGGCTAGGCAGTGCAGTCATCAGTCCGGCGGCAGCAGCAGCTAAGCGCAAACGGGAAATGCGTGATTACCTGGAAGAAGAAGCACAAGAGTTACTGTCCTTTTTCAATCACCGAAATGTCGACGCAATTGTGCGTGTAACACGTTCTACCCTTGACGCAGCTCGAAAGCGTGTTGCCGCAAGCACAGCACATCACTTTATTGAGTCAGAGGTGAAGATGCAGAAGAAAGAGACTTTACATGTGGCGCCTCTGTTCCGCGCCAATGTAGTACTACAGATTCCAAACGTTACAATGCAGCCTGCTCTGGATGAAATTCAACAAGCTCTGAACAAAGCTGCCCAGTATGTTGTTCAGGTATGTAATAAGCGAGTTGAATTGAGGGTTGAATGTTTGGTGACCTTCTTTCCCGCCAAGTTAATCCAGTTTTTCATCCTTTCGGGGTTGGTTAATTGAGTACTAGCATACACGGACTGCTTAGATATTACAGTGCTGCATTATATTTGTGGGATCTGGCCGATTGTAGTTGTCGACACTTTCGACATAGGGATTTCCTTTATTTAAGTATCACAAAATTTTGCGCCTAAAACCAAGCGGAACTTGTAGATAATTTTGACTCAAATCAGATACCATAAACGCTTTAATAAGCCCCGGGGGGAGGGTTTATTTGTTTTTAGACCTTTCAGACGGGGGCTTATTAGAGAGGGGGGGGGTCTTATTTAAGAATTGTCAACAGCCGAAGACAGAAACATAACATGAAGGCCGGTTACCAAACACATGTAGTAGCAACCAGTGCTTCTGTGTTCCTCTAGCGTTTATAACCAGCACCAGATATAACCGTTGACAAAAAGTATTTTTCATCCAGGACGCCTTATGTTTCAGCACCATCGTCATTATTTTGGGGTAGGGGGGGGGCTTATTTAAAACTTGAAGACAGGGGGCTTATCAGAGCATTTACGGTGTATTTACCCTTGAAAGGTATCTAAAGGAGTAACCCAGTGGAGCAAAACTTGCAAAGCATTGATAAAACCAGAAAAAAAGGAGGAGGATGTTCAGGAAACCCGAAGTCGCTCTGGTAGCAACGCTGGCAGCGACGATGAAATTCACTCAGACATCACCCAACGGCACCGACCCAAGACGTACACTGTGGACAGTGATCAAGGAACTGTGGTCAGCGCAGCTCCACCATCTAAACCCAACTACTTTAAGAATGTGTCGGAGAATAAAGAGGTGGCTAAACTGGTGTCGCTTCTTTCCACTGCCATCAACTCACAGAAGAAAGAAGTAACGACGGCTCTTGCAGACTTTAATCGCTTTGATTCCATTTGGAAGGAAAGTCGAGAGGAAGCCATGACGAATTTTCTTGAGAACGATCCAAAGTTGTCAGAGTTTGAGGCTCAAATTCTGTATTACAAACATTTGGAGCAGAGAATTATGGAAGAGCCCGAGTCGACCAGTGTTGGTGCAATTGCCCTCTTTACAGGTATTCCCTTTTTTAACGTTTGTGACCTTAACTATGCAGTAGTTTTAAGTTTGTGTCTTTATATTGTAACAATACGTATTTCATTTAAACCAGTAAAACCTCGCCTTCTTCATTTTTTACGTATTTTAGTGTGTTATTGTTTTCTGTAAGAAAAAAGACATTTCAGACACTTAATATATTTACGGTTATGTAGTAGTCGCCCATGTGTCTTTTTTCAACTTTATTAAACAATCCTGGCATGAGCGGCAGAAGCAAAAAACTATTGGGGCGGCTTTTGGAAATTGTAATTGTTCGTAATGAAATCTGAAATTCCTATTCAAAAGTTACTGTTGTTAGCCAAAAAATATTGGGGGGGGACGTCTGGCCCCCTAAATCCAATTTATCCCCCCATCCTCCCGGTTCCGTCGCCCATGCCTGAAACTTAACACATATAGATTCGAGTGAGGCCTTACCACGGGGTATAATAAGTTTTTCACTGATCTCGGCATCAACAAAGAACCCCATAAACCCATACAAAGAAAAGAGAAAAAATCTCTAACCTCGATGGGATTCGAACCCACGAACTACGAAACAGATCTACGTTGCTCTTACCAACTGAGCTACGGGGCCAGCTGGGAGTTTGGTCGTGGGATCATGGATATAACTCCTGAAACATGAGGTGGACTATCTCATAAACCCTCACCAATACAACCCTTAATTTTGTAAGAGATTGGTGTAAATATTTTATGTTGGCGAACAAAAAGATGAACTTCAAACGTTAAGTTTGTATTTTGTATCCACAGAGCTTTACCAGTCTTTTTACTATACTGAAGTATACATTCAATTTATTAAGAACATTTAAGGATAGCATACACATACTTTCCATTTATTCCATGTGAGTTGTACTTGTACTTGTTTTAATGTTTCTGATCATTTTTTTCAAAACTTGTGATTCGAACACAAACTGATGTATTCACATTTCAGAGAAATTGAAGATGGCATTATGTGCGGAGACCAGAGCCTGGACAGTTGCTTATGGTAAAAACTGCAACATCAAGTACAAAACGGAGATGGAGGAGATCCTGTCATTCATTGAAGATATGACGAAGCGCCTTAACCGACCAATCAAGGACCTCGATGACATCAGACTTGCCATGATAGCTCTAAGAGAAATCCGAGACAACGAAATAAGGATTGACATGTCCATTGGTCCAATAGAGGTAAGAACGAAAAATATTAGTGGATGGTTAGTGATAAAAACTTAAATGACACTGTGTGTGCCCAATTAAGGTAACATTTAAAACAGTAAGAGATTGTGATCATCTTCAGAGAGGGGCGTGGGCAAGTGTTGAGGAACTGGGATTGGGAATGTCTTGTTTAACTTTGGTTGGTTTGCTCCCACTCTGCTTCCGTTGTTGCCTCGGTAGCTCAGTGGTAAGAGCAGCTACCATGTGATCTGGATGTCATGGGTTCGATTCCTGCTCAGGGCACGTCGTCTTTTCCGATTTCTTTTACACTTGCCTTTTTTGGTTACAGCACTTCAGAGTTTGACATTTCTGAATATGTACACGTTTAATGTAAGGTAATGTTTATAGGTAATGTTTAGCATTTATATAGCGCCTTCTCCATACTAGGTAGATGCTCAAAGGCGCTTAACAATGATTTACAGTTGACTCTGGTATTGAGGGTCTTAGATAGTCCGCTATAC
>JAOBRD020709849.1:0-14457 GCA_027575215.2 Hydrozoanthus sils
TATACGGGCGATGACCACTGGCCTCTTTCTGCATCTCCTCTAGAGCCCCATCGCTTAAACGCCGTCCCGCTGATGTCCTTTGGCGGGCCATCGGGTAACTTTTCATAGGCTCTGTGTAGCCGTCACTATCATCGTCGGAATCAGCGTCCAGTTTCCTCGTCCGCGCGTACCATAAATTGTCGCCTCTACCAGTAGCCGCAGGTGCTGAAACTGAAATTGGCACGACATTATATGCACAGCATATGACACGATTCCGAAAAAAGCCCCATAAAAAGCATTGGTTTTCCAAACTTGAGGATTATACGATGAAAACACGCCTAGGTAAAGCTTATGGAACTTCAAATATTTCTCGCTAAAAGTACACCCTCCAAAATTTAAAAAAAATGGCATGTGGTCACATGCATCTCGCTTCATTATACCAATATGGCGCCACATGGTAAAGGAAAAACATATCTTATTACATCCATAACTGCTTGAACTTTCGATAGAAACTCTAGCAGTTACGGGTGTTTTTGAAACTAATATTGGAGGGACTGGGGCGAGACGTGCAGGTGACCTGATACAGGCGTATTTCGTCGCATGTTTGTCAAACTTGGCAAACCAATGTTTTCTTAATTAGTATTCTCTTTGTAAGATTAAAATCTAACTGATTTCGTGTCATATGATTTTTAAGCCTTACACGGACACTTTTAATTATTGGGTTATAGAAAATAACCTTGATATAACGCGCGCTATGATTAGTTACAAATCTATTTTATTTGAGAGAATAGAACATGGTTATGGCGAAAAATAGAGAATCTTGCCTTCGCTTCGTTTTCTCTCAGCACTTTCCTCGCGCTCTCTTAACGTCATACTTACTTATAGCCTAAAGGCTACTCGCTTGAGCATAGGCCATCGACTAAAATTCTAGATGAAAGCTCCTCCATCTCAATATCGATATGATGTCTTCTATTAGTTGATGTTTCCGTAATCGTAGAAACCAGCCCACCCAGCCAGCACGTTTCCAAACCTGTGGCCTTCATGGCAATTGTAACGGCCCGGGTAGAAGACTACCCCTGTTTGGCAATCCAATATTTTTCCTGTTTCCACCTCTCGCGACTAGGACGAGGGGTTGGACTTTGGGAGAGTCTTACATCACAACGTTTAACCATTTTATAAATTGTATATAAACACGTGCGATGCTGTTTTATCCCTTGATTTAAGCTAAGGCTTAGATTACCAAAGTATAACAGGTCTCCAAAGTAAAGGAATTCTAAAAGTTATTCTAAAACTTTGAAAATTAAGTCTTCAATTTTCTTACTTTTTTTGGCCGTTAAGATGGGACGCGATTTAGTGAGCTTCAGGTCTTGGTAACCGCCTAGGTTTGACGGACTGTTCTTCCGAAAAGCTGCAATTATAGTAATTTAACAACAATTCATTTGCGCTGGTCATCGTTCGTGATTTCTTGTACAAGATATATGAATGGCATATTAGATAAATTAAGTTTCTGAAAAACTGACAAATTTTAGTGTGCCTTAAGCCAGTTCAAAGAAAGGCGTTTTCGTTGCGTTGGGTTTTGGCGAAATTTTCTTTTTGGCCGCCCGCAAAAACTGGAACGAGAGCAAGAACGAATTGAGGGGCTCTCGCCCGAATTTTCGCGCGGCCAAAAAAAGTAAATTTCGTCAAAACCCAACAGAAAAGCGCCATTTATCAGCAATAGAAACCAATATTAATTCTACCAACAAGACATGAAAAAGTGGCCGTATTAATTTAAAACGAGGTGGCCTATTTTGGGATTGAGACCGACTTCATCCCTAGTATAACTTTTGGTGATGCCACAACAAATGGACGAAATGTATCAATCAAATAGACAAAAAGCCTGAATAAGCACCCGGATCATACACGTGTCTGGCTTTACTGAAAGTTAATCATATTACATGACCATCTTCAGTCCCAATTATATTGGTAAATTCTTCCATCGAGAGCGGTTAGGTTGTATTGGTAAATTCTCCTAACTACACCCCATACCCAACGAACTAGTTGTTTAGGAGAATTTTACTTTTCATCTTTAGCAATTTGCTTTTTTGATCAACTCTCATTTCCTCCCTACCAAATGTCTGGTTTTGTATGTGTTATGTAAGGAGAAGTTATGTGTTGATAACTGAGCGATGTCTTGACTCCTCACCTGGTTTGGGTGCTACACGAGGTGCCATACTTGGTCGCATACCGTTTAACAATGATGGTCTGCCGACATTCTGTTCTGGTTTGCTCAACAGCTGAGGAACCTCCCAATTAAACGGACTTTGCAGATTACTTCGAGCGCTCTTTCCATTTGAAAGCTTCACATTTTCGCCTTTACCGACTGATAGGTTGTTAACAGGGATACGCGGGGACACAGAGTAGAGACAAGTTTGCAATGGCGACCCGTCTTCAGCCAGCTTCTTACTGAACTCTGGGTCCAAGCCAACTTTATCGGCTAACTCACTGACGACCAACCGAGTTTTAGCAGCCCCTGTTCGCAAAATTTAATACTAAACATTTTACTAAATTTTTTGCGCGCTTTTGTATGACGTCAGCGTGCGTATTATATCTAACAACTAGAATACGGGTTTCCAATTTCTTTACCATTGAATTAATGTAACAGGAACTTCTAATAAACGGAAAAGAAAACGATACCGCAAGAAAAATATGTGCTCTACATGAGGCCAAATACTCTAAAAAAGAATCCTGACCAATTTAGAAACACTTTAGAAACATATGCTATTTACCAGCCGGGAGGGCCGTAGCGAGAAAAATTGTGCCAGAGGTCTTGCGCAAGGACCAAAGTAAGTGGACGAAGTCCGTACGATGACAGACAGAATCGTTTTTCTCAATACGGATCTCCCAGCCGGTAAATAATGTTTTTAATTATTTCGGATTTTCATGATTACTGTGAAGTGCAATATTTTACGGCGTAATCTAAAATTGCTCGTAAGTTCTCTAAAAATCCAGAAATAAAAAAAAAAACTCCTTCAATCGATGGGGATTATCCCTTAGGGTCGTTGTGGGAATTTTTTACGCGATATGATGCGAACTGACGGAACCTTAGGGATTCTTCGAGAAACGTCGCCCCTAAACGAAAACAACAACAAGATTAGCAGCGTCTGGGGACCTGTTCCTAGTCCAAAAAGGACAAGATCGTAAAGTTCCGTCCGCTCACGGAACCAAGCCGATTGCAAGATTCGTTTCATCTTGCCCGCTCGCGCGCTCAAAGAAAAATAAATATTGTATGTTTACCTGGAAAAACTTTTGTGTTTGATAGTTGTGTTGGTGTATCTGGAATTTCCTGAGCAAGCTTTCTATAAGCACTGCAAGTGGATTGTGTCTTCTCTGCAAGCTTTTCAAGGCTCCCAGCAAGTTGTTCTAACGCTTCCCTAAGCCTAATAGCCTGTAAAAACAGATACCGAGTGTCAGAAATATTAAAAATTGCTATTCAACGTTTTTATAGTATCATTAAACGGTAAAAGAACAACAGTTAATACAATAACTGCACTGTGGAATGCACCGTGCGGGCCACCTGCACGCCGTCAGCTTGAAAACTAAAACGTGGAAAGCTCAGTTTTGAAGTTTTTACGACTACCAGAACGCCCTTTAGAAAAGTTTGTCAATCTTCTCTTAACTTTAGGAAAACCACTTTCATATTTTTCTTTTCACAAAACGTAACTCGGATAAAAGAGAAAGCGAACTAAACGTGCATGATCAAAAAAGGCAAGTAAAAAGGGGTTTTTTGTGAGCCTTTGTCGTCGATGTTGTCGTCTTCAAATTATGAACTCCCTAAAAGGTCCGACCGAAGCACCGGGTCAAAACCTTGCTCTTTTATCGATTAGTGTGCGGGTTCAGTAAGTCCCCCGCTAGAACACGAGAGTCAAGACCAACGGCTTAACGTTGCTGTCCACGGACAGTGCGGTGAAAGAAGGCCACGTAAGTGTCAGTCAACCCCTGTTAAGACCTGGGACTAAACCTGGGGTCTCATACATACATACATACACACATACATACATACATACATACATACATACATACATACATACATACATACATACATACATACATACACACATACATACATACATACATACACACATACACACATACACACATACACACATACATACACACATACACACATACATACATACATACGTATGCACATAATCTTTATTTAGACTCGAATTTGGTATAGCCTATTAGGCTAATTTCTCCGAGTGGAACATTAAAACAAATAAACAGTAACACACTGGCTAATTATATTCATAATTCAAACCTAAGATTTCTGATTTTTTGTTTGAAGGACAGGATAGTAGGTTCTGTTCTTACACTTTCAGGGAGGGAGTTCCAATTCTTAGCGGCAAAATACTTAAAAGAGTTAATCCATATGTAGTAGTCCTCGAAGTTACTAGTTTAAGAATATTTGTTCCTCTCAGTGACTAATTACTGGTCCTAACATTAAACATATCTTTCATATACAGACGGTAACTATTGTAATGAAGGCATTTGAAGACAATTGTTAGCATATTGCAAATTCACTGATTAAAAAGAGAGATTGTTACAGATTTGTTTAAAAAGTTGTTATAAGTTTTATAAGAGTTTAATTCCAGTCATTAAATATTGCCCGAAGTACACGCTTGTTTAGGTTCTCTAACTTATTAGTATTTCTGGAGCTACAAAAGTGCCAGACTGAGCTATAATATTGGAAATGGGGAAGACTAAAGGCCTTGTATAATTTAAGCATAACATAACTCCCAATTAATATTTTATTTCTAATAATGACATTGATTTGATTGTTAATCTTTTTACACACTTGAGAGACGTGGTCGTCAAAAGTTAACCTGGTATCAACAGTAATTCCTGAAAGTTCTACTGATGGCTTTTATGGAAATGAGAATAAGTGTTCTGTGTTGCCAACGATCATTGCATGATACTTGCCAGGGTTAACAATCATCCCATTTTCTTGGTACCATGAATTAGCGACTGAGACTTCGTGAGAGATGCGGCTGTCTAGAACTTCAGGGTCGGCATCGGAGTCGTACAGCTGCTGGTCGTCTGCGTATCCATTCAGCTTCACCTGGGTAATATGATAGAACAGATCGTTTGTGTTGAAAAACATCGGTCCTAACACGCTGCCCTGTGGGACTCCTCTTTTCACAGATTGCCATTCGGAGGTGTCTCCAACTTTTACTCTCTGTAGTCGATCGGACGGGTAGTCACAGAAGAGTTTGCAAGTGCTGTCATTCAAGTCATATGCTCTAAGTTTGGCGAGTAACAGTCCATGTGGGATCGTGTCGAACGCCTTTGATAGGTCCATAAAGACCACAGCAACTAGCTCCTTGTTATCACGGCTTGCCCGCCAGTCTTTCATAATTCGAGGCAGGGATGTGGTGCCGTCTGTATGCGGATGTAAACTGAGAAAGGAGTCTTTTGTAGAAGTCTTGAAGTTGCAGAGATATTATCCTTTCAAAGATGTTATTGAGGCAGGGTAGAACAGTAACTGGTTTATAGTTCGCGACAGGACCGGTAATGGCTCGCGATGACTCTTTAATCAAGCGTGGCGGGAGTAAGTCATGTCCTGTGGCCTTACGGGCATTTAGGTCAAGCATTAATTCGCACACTTGTATTTCATTGGTAGGCGTTAAACTCGCATCGTCGTACTCGCGCCGCATGTCATTGTTCTGCAATGTGGCTTTAACGCCCGGGTGCTCACAAAACTCCGGCCCGTACAGAGTCTCATCCACATCCTCAATTCCATCCGCGATATGAACAAAATGCTCGTTGAATGTTTCAGCTATTTGTTTTTTCTCCATTATGGCGATTTCATTTTCCTTGAGTATGATGTCATTCGCTTGAGTACAATTTCTCGAATTCAGAAATGGCCTGTATGCATTCCAAAAGTCTTGCGGGTTTACACTATGAGCTGCTTTGACAAAGAAGTGCTTAATTGACTTTCGCCTGATTGAAGTATAGCGGTTCCTTTGAGATTTGTACACTGCATAGTTCGCATCCCGTTTTGTTTTTAGTATTTTTTTTCCATAATCTATTTCTATGCCGAATAGCTTTGCGCCACTCAGCCGTCATGTATGTAGCCTGCGAACAGGCTCTCCTCTCCCCATTCCCCACGCGGCTCGCTCCGCTCGCCGACTTGTTCCCCAACCATGAACAGGAGAGCCTGTTCGCAGGCTATCATGTATGGAACATGACCCCCTCGCACGTGAAATTGCTTTAACGGTGCGTGCTTATCAGGAACTTTGTTATACAAGGACTCAAAAACAAATAGTTTGTCGTCAACATCGTCAAACACGTCCATAATACTGATCAGGATTTTATGCAAATCGTCAAGAAACGAGTCACAGTCAAAATGCTTAAGACTGCGTAAACAAAGTTTCCGCGATCTTTGCTTGGGCGCAATTTTCTTCAGTATTACATGAACAAGTGAATGATCGCTAAGCTTGACATGCACAATCCCTGATTTCATCAATTTACTTTACTCATGCTATGTATTCAGAGATGTTGTTAACTGAGCTAAGCTAGCACATATGTTAAATTTCTCATCTTTTAAAGATTTAACTCATAATCAGTATTATAGTAACATTTGCAATGCATTTACTAGATATTGTAGGTACCTTGAAGATCTCGTGCTTCCGCGTGAGTTTAACTTCTAGCTCAGTATGGGCTTTCTCGGCTTCAGTCAGCACCTGATGCGAGGTAACCCAGAATACAGATTAAACCCTGTCAGATATCAACATCTATAACTTCTCATTACATAACACATACAAGATAAGATATCAGATGATGAGAAAATGGAATTTGATAAAAAATAATAGAGCTACTGACAGATGATAAAAAGAGAAATTCTCTCGGCAAAGTTGTTCTATAAAATGTCTTGGCCCTAGTTGGAAGAATTTACCAATCTACAACTGGGACAGAAACGATATGGATAGACAACCACAGAGTTTGAGTTTTATGTTTTTATTACCAATTGACACTAGTTTTGTTAAATAATTTTAACAATTATCCCCAGAAGTGGAGGTGACTAGTGATTGATATTTACCGAGACGCGAAGCGGCGATATTGCTAGGCACTCAACACTGAGGGCGATAATTTTTTAGTATTAAACTACCCGGTGAATAGCACTTTTTAAAACAGTTTATTTCAAAAAAATTCAAAGTAATTCACGAATTTAGGAGAGAAACTTTGTATAATGTCTGCCATCTTGTTTTCTTGCCGATTTCTCGAGGCACTTGTTCAGTTCACCTGGAGTCATTTCCCCGATAAGTTACAACTGAATTATTTTATTTGTTCAAGCCATGCTGCAAAATGTAATTTCTTTTGTTAAAATTTCAATTTTCTTCGTGTTTACATGGCCATGAATGGATAGAAAATTTGTAAACAAACTTAAAATGTCGATAACCGGCTGGTAAACAATGCAAAAAGCTGTGCTGTTGTTATTAAGCGAAGAAAAACTTACCTTTAACCACTGAAACACTAAAATTTGTTGCTTTCTTTGTGTTTGTGGGGTTCCTTCTTCCTTTATTGTAAGAATTTCTTCTTCCAAAACTGAAGCAAAACGGGAAGCCATTTTTCACGGATGAGTGACCGAGGTGAATAGTGAGTAATTATTCACCGAAGTGGAGGTTTCGCGGCTCGGTGAATATACTTGGCTTTCACCGACACTGAGGTGAATAATTACGTTAATATATACCCAAACAGCGAATTAGTGAGAATTTTTTTTTTCAAAAAAAGATGAATAAATTACCAAGCTACCGCGCGCATATTGCAAGACGCGCGAGACTGAGGCCAAGAACGAGATCAACATGTTGTCAACTTCGCTCGCTGCTGTGTTCAAACTTCAGATGTTCAGAGTTTGAAATTTGCAAAAATATGTTCCGTGTGTTCTGAGAAACGGCAAACAAAGAGCCAAAATCAAGATGAAGTCAGAGTTTACTTATTGCTTGTGGGGCCGGAATTGAAGTTAAACTGAACTGACAAGTTTAAATATAATTTTAAAACGTGCCGGTGCTGCTATGAGTGAGACCACGAGGAAGCTTTGATTGCCATCATTCACTCCAAAAGCAAGGTCTGTCGTTTTACATTCATATACTTACTCATGGCTGTGTGCTACTCCCGTCCCCGATGGCCAACAGACAGGAATTTCACGAATCAAACTGTTTTCTGCAGTTGTTTGGCTAAAGAGTGTTGACATCCACCAAGCTCACCGGCTTCGTCACTCTGAGTTTCCATAATTTGTGAGTGGCCTTTTATGAACTGTTGGAGCAATTTCAACCTTTTTGCTCAGGGGTTTAAAAAAACAGTTGAAAGCCTTGTTCTACGAGTTTTTAAAAGTATGGACTTCCCATTATGCCGTAAGTGGTTTTTTTTGTAATTGAAAATTGTGCGGCCTTGCTTTCTTTCAGAGATAAGACTCTGGCAAAGTTTTGATGATTTCGCTCTTTTCTGTTAAGAACCCACCTTGCTATTAAAATCACTCTACAAAATGAACTGTTTTTGTGTTTTTATGTATCTTGTAGTCAGTATTGTTTGTATTTAGATACACATAAAATTGTAAACAGCTTCGTGTCGCCGCGCCGGCAACTCAGTTTCAATGACACTTTGAATATTTTACTTTTGAAAATGTTGTTCATAAGTCAAATAATCATTAAAATTTTCCTCGAAATACATTACTACTAAACTCTGCATGTGGATTTTTTGTGTTATCGGGAACAGCTGCATCATTTATTTCTAAACTTTCAGCTTCGCTGACATGTTTCGGAATCGCGAAGTCATGTTGTTTTTCTTGATCGCTAATATCCTGGATATTCACTGATTAAGGAACCAATCAGAGCGCGCGAAAAACACTATTCGCTGGTTGGGTATATGCTAACGCAGGATATTCGGTGTTTGATGAACCAATCAGAGCGCGCGAAAAGTGCTATTCAACTGCTAGTTTAATACTAATATTTTAATAGTATAACATACTTGGCCTATTTCTTCAGCAAGACACTCAGACTTTTGGCTTGTGGTGCCACTTTTCCATTTGCCATGATCAAACTGAAGAAGAAACTTAATATTAGAGTATGAAGTTATCTGTTTCTATCTAAAAACTGTGTGAAATCAAATCAAATCAATAAAAAAAGTTTTTTTCTATATTTAAACTGTAACACACAATGATGTTAACAGGGGGGACGTTTACTGGATATGCTGTGTAAAACTTCCTGACACCCTCCAACCCCTCTTTCATTTATAAAGCCTCAGGCACCCCCCCCCCTCTAGATACAGTTCAGCATCATGAATCGTCTTTGTACTCCACAGGAGATAGCCGACTTTTGCTCCGCAGGTCAGAGCCATGCTCTAATACATATTAACATCTTAGTCATCATAAAAATGTCCTTAAGTAACTCGGTCTTTGAACTTGAACAATTACTGTCAAGATTACGCTACTCTCATCAACTCATCCATCAAATGGTTCCGAGCATACCTGCTTCTGCAGAAGTTTATTCAGTTTTGTGGCACATGCAACCTCCTTCTTTCTTACTTCATCTAGAGCAATTTCATGCTGCAAAACCTCTTTGAATGCTCCTCGGTATTGGAAGCACTGGGGATGAGAACAAAAATGTTCAATGCTTCTATGTACTTGCACAAAACATGAAGTGATTTGTTATTATGTGTACAAGTAGAATGAGCGTTGTTGTGTGCTACACCCGGGTGAAGGGAGAAGGGAGGGCAGGTACGTAGCAAGGGCTGGGACCTAGGGGCCCCTGCCCCCCCCCCCCCTCTCTCCCAGTTTTATTTCCCAACTTTAGTAACTATACTGACTGCTTCAGAGAAATTAGTAGTTACCAACCATAAAAGGATAAATAACTGGTCCATCAGTCCACTGTTACACTTTCACCAGTGATTGCGTTCGATACAATTGAACGCAACACTTAAGGCCTAAATTATATGCTCATAACATTTGCTGTTTTGTTTGATCTTCACTTTACACTCATTTTTCAAACTACCAGCGCAAAGTCTAAGAAAAAAGGAAATACTGTATAATTTTTAGACACTCTGACTTTGCTTCAAACGGTGTTTAAAGCCCAGGAAATACGTTTTGAAACAATCTATTTTCAGAATTTCCCGGGGAAGCATACCCCAGAACCCCCCTAGAAAAATTGCGCCTTTGGCACTCAGTTGTTCCCATTCCCCCCTCCCCCTAGTTTTCCAAGGCTTGCTGCGGCCCTGGAGGGTGTACTCTGGGGTGAAAAGGCTAGAAATGACCATCGGAAAAGTCCCAAAAATACCCTAAAAAATACATATAAAGACATGAAATTTTCCACCTTAAAAATACCTCAAGAACATCTGAACTCTCGTTTGGGATATTTACACGCCTGGATTTTGGAGTCAAGCGAATTCCTATGTCAAGATCCCGAACAGTCAAGCATCCACAGTTCTTACGGAGAAAACATGGCTATGTTTGTTTATTTCCTCCCACAAGTCCCTTTGAAATGGACCTCACTATCTGTTCCGAGGAAGCCGATGAGGAAAACTACGCCCTTATCTCGATAAAACTAAAGTTCATCAGGTAGCAGTCACCATTGGCAACAGACCACGAAGAACCGAAGTCCTGAATACACAACCGCAACATCGCTTCTTAATTCCTATCACCAGACAATCGGCCGCATCAACAACAGGTCAACAGAATTTACAAACGGAGTTTGCCGTGCCAAAGTTTTTATTCACGAACATTTGTAGCCTTACCAGAACAAAGAACAGGGTAAGAGCGGCCTTAGCAGGTTTGAATAAGAACGACATTGATATCTCCGTCGTGTCGGAAACACACCTTGAGCCTGATAAACCCGACCCAATTGTGAACATACAAAACTACAACATATTTTTACGGGACAGGAACTGGTCAGGGTAGGATTTAACGAAAAAGGGCAGAATCGCCATCTATGCGAGAAGTAACTTGGACGTTGTTGATGTTTACAAATCAAAACTCTATGAACTGATTAGTTTGACTCCGTAATTACCCTCGAGACACAAACTTATTGTGGTAAGTGCCTATAATCCACCACAACCCAAGTACAATGAATCTGACCTGATAAATACATAGTTGATTTAGCAGACAAAGCTCTTGATAATCAACCTGGAGTGACTATTATTATGGGTGGCGATGTGAACCAACTGGATGCAAATGACGGGATGGAATTCTATTGTTGATTTTCCAACTAGAGGCGAAGCATTCTTGGATAAAGTATTCACGAACAGGCAGGATGTGCTTCATACACTATTTCAAACAAAACAGACCACACAGCCGTCTCCATGCCAGCAGCAAGAAAACTCAAGCCATTCCGTCATACTGTACGCATTCGTGACTGTAGAAAACATCGGAAGGAAGACTTTTACCGAGCACTGGATGGTATATGTTGGGATGACGTTGTGAACACAACCAATGTAGAAGATGCAGAGAATAATTTAGAATTCATGGTTCACGCGCACATGAACAAGTGTATGCCCTTCAGAACGTATGTCAGAAAGTATGTCTTTACGCGATCCAGAGTGGATTACCCCGTTAGCGAAATCCCTTATTAAAACTAAGTCACGAATGGCTCGGCAAAGCAACTCCAGTGAAAAGATCCGTGAAATATACAAGAGAATATATAAGGCAAAATATAACAAGGCTCTTACAAGCACAACTCAGCATAAGAGAATGGTGGAAAAACGTAGACTATATGTTTCATAGCGTCGAAGCTCCGCAGCCAAAGTCACGCTCGACCAACAATCTCACGAGGCTCTTATTAACAATTACTTTGCGGAACTGTGCCATGATCCAGCATACAATAAGCCAGTCCCGGTCACAATCTGTGTCAATCAAGAGGCTCCGCAAATATCGGAAAGAAAAGTTTGGGAAAGTCTAAAACATCTTAAAAAAACTGCCACTGGCCCAGACAATATCCCATTTTGGGTATGGAGAAACAAGGCGGACATTTTCACGCCAGTCATCTACAAAATCTTTAACACGTCTCTAGAACAGAGTATCTGGTCAACATCTTGGAAAAGTGCTAACGTGAACCCATTGCCTAAAGCTGACATCCCTAAAAACAAATCAGGTTATCAGGGTATCAATATCACCCCGGTGAAAGCACGTGCCTTTGAGAAATATGTGTACAATATTCACGTCCGTGATACCGTGGAGCAGAATCTTAGTCCTATCCAGTTCGCATATAGGCAAGGCGGAAGCTGTTCAAACGCCTTAGTAGCGATGCAACACATTATCAGCGAACACCTTGATGACCCGAACTGTGACGCTGTCCATCTATTTGCAATGGATTTCAGCAAAGCATTCGACAGCATGACACACGATCTTCTGGCAACTAAACTGAAACAGCTATCAGTTAAACCACAAGTAACTAACTGGTATCTAAGCTTTCTTGAAAACAGGCATATATAATAACTTTACGGGGAAATGAAAACCATCAAACAAAGGTACTACTTGAGAAAGTGTAAGCAGGCCTTATCTCTTCAAATTTTTGGTCAATGATTTGGAACTGACCCTTAACAGTAAGCCGGCTCTCTTTAAATACGCTGACGATTCTACGATCCCTGTTCCCGTACGTGGAAAAACAAAAGATGCCGCACCAACTTGGTTGGAGAGTTCCTTCAGGCGCGGATTTAGGGGAGGAGCCGGTCGGGCCGCCCCCACCCACCCTTTTTATGGAACAACATTATAATGGGATAGATATCGACAAAATGTAGAAATATATTTTTTACAATCTCTTATTAAAAAGAAGGCGATAACTTAAAAACTTTTTATTGATCTAAGACGTGAAAACACTGATCATGGTGTTTTTTTTTTTCATTCGCGAACGAGAAACTGGTCTGATCATAAAGCCGTACTTAACGTTTGGCTCGTTACCGTATGACTTTGAAAATTCCATGTACCTTGAACGTATACTTTTTTTACAATAATCATGATGTGATTTCAGCTTTTTCTTGATAAGAAAGGGCAATTCCCTCGTTAAGCTTTAAGATATACAGTTATTTTGTATGCCTTGCAGGGTTCGTACGGGTCAAGGAAAACCTGGAAAGTCATGGAATTTAAAATTTCCATTTCCAGGTCTGGAAAGTCATGGAATTTTGATTGGGGCCATGAAAAATTGACAGAACAACGTGTAGAAAAAGTATAACCAATCCATATTTTAGCACAATAATATTACACGCTTTATTGCTGAATAATCGATGATTTTGACGCGGAGATAGATTCGCGGCGACGCAGTGCGGTAAAACCGTGCGAGATATCAAACAGGCCAACTTGTGTGGCACCAACCAAGTACGTTGGATTGAGGTCCATCTTTGTGAAAAGGAAAAAGAGAAAAATGAAACTACTTTTGATGTATTGAAGGAGAAAATAACAATGCTAGGTCATGGAATACCGAGAAAAACCATGGAAAAAGTCATGGAAAAACATGGAATTTTAAAAAGTCAAACGAGTACGAACCTTGTCTTGACCGATCCAGGCTTTGTGAATGCTCAAAGAGTGTAAGGGATTGCGGAGCCATAGAGTTGGGTGGACCTCAACCCAACCAAAGATTTTATCGAAGATAACTAACAGAAATTGACGATGATGCTTCGAGAAAATTTTGCTAGGACTGATAAAAATAAACGCATTTCCAGCGATCTCAGAAGTTCGAAATTTCAAAAGTTTACGGGGGATCATACTCCCAGACCCCCCTAGAACATTCGCGCCTTTGGCGCTCCTTGGATATGCACTGCGGTTCTTGAGAATCGATGGGCTTAGCGGATCCCGACCCCCCCACCCCCCGGGCTGTATAGGGTTAATTAGCGGCAAATTATCTAAGTTAAAGAAATGCCTTTACCTAATAAGAACTTTGCCAAAGAAGGGACTGGCACAAGCTGAAGTAGACAAACTTTTTGAAACTATTGTCCTGCCTAATATCTTGTATGGAATAACCGTATAAGGTGCGTGCGTCAGAGGCGGACTTGAACTCAGTCCAAATTTTTTACACCAATGCTATAAGCGAAAATATACTTCGACGAAAATGTCAGTACGGGAACTCCTAGAAAATGCGGACACTAAACTTTTTAGGAAAATGAAATACAAAAACCACCTTTTGCATGAATTTTTACTAAAGCCCAAGAAACATTCTTATAACTTATGGAAGGCCAGTCACACCAAGCCAAAGCTGAACACAGAACGGCTTAAAAATTCTTTTGTAATAGTTTGATTTTTAAATACAACCTCTTGTAAATATATAATTTAGTTTGTATTCTTAAGATTTCTTTTAAATATTATTGTAACTCATGATATATGCATTTTATCAGAGCTCTTAAGACTTATTATTATTGTTATTATTACTATTATTATTCAAATATGAAGTAGGTTTAACACCAGTGCAAAACCGTGTACGATCAATGTACTTGCCAACGTTGGATCAGAAGATCGCG
>JAOBRD020709957.1:0-14456 GCA_027575215.2 Hydrozoanthus sils
CCTGCTACGTCATCATTGCACGCTTCAAGTCTAAAAAATGTAACAGGAACGGCGAGAAAAGGTTTTATTTTCGAAATATACTGTAATTAAAGGGTTCAACTTTCCATCTGGAACTTAAAAAAATAAGCTTGATAGGGACTTCAAACATTCTCAGTTGAGGTTTTACTTTGTTGAGAATGAAAATAGTTAAGTCTGATGAAAACTATCACAACTAAAGTTTTATTACTATTCTGGTATCTTTCCTTACCCTGATTTCAAGATGGCACTTAATCTAGGTATATTGTAGAAACAGTGACTGGCTCGAACAGGACTGCTACATTAATTTGTAGTCAGAAAAAAGGTCTAAATGAGTTATTAAGGCTTACCTCAATTTACCAAACAGTCTCCCGAATAAAGCTTGCATTGGAATTGTGAGCAGAAGCAAAGCCAGACCAACCAGACATGATGGGCCTAACATCCTCCACAGTAGATACACGGTGGCCAACATCTGAAGTGGCCCCACCCAAATAAAATGAAACATGACAAAGCTCTGCATGAACCAAAAACAGCAAAATGACTACATTAACACGATAGATTAACTAATGTTATTAACTGCATAGTTACGCGATATATACACCTTAACTGCCTAAACAGAAAGTTGCGGTCACTTTCAACTTATGTCAGGTCAGAATATTTGCTCTCTTTCTGCTACCATGTAACCCAGTACAACCTGCTACGTGATCCTGAAGGCAATCGGTGTTTAGACCAGCTCCCCCACCAATTATTAGTGCGGATAAGGGCATGTCACTATCACATCATGGTCATCATCCAATCATTCCCAGTCCTCTGGCAACAAGCAAGCGATGAAGTAACAGGTGTTGGTACACTGGCAGTTGTGATTGCAAACCTGCACACAGGCGGCTCAGATAATATGGCAGGTCACTGTTCACTGGCAAGAGCTGCAGTGGACTTCTGCAGCCGTGTGAGTAGACCTCTTTAGGAACGTACTGCTCACTTCCCTGGCATGAGGAAGGGGCTAGAAAAGATGCCCTTAGCATTAGTTGTCTGCTCCTCCACACCAGCTAGTTTACCGCGGCTGGTGGGAAACCTATTTGTGCGGTTGACGTATATCAAAAAGGAAAGCTTAAACTACACCTTTTAAACTTGTCACTTGGAATATTCACACTTTTCTGGACAGGGCTGGCTGTGATAGACCACAGAAGCATACAGCATTGCGGTAGCCTGGTACAACATTGACATTGCTGCCTTAATGAAGACCATGCTAGTGGATGAGGACGAGCTCTGTGGGAGAAGCGCATGTTCACTTTTTTTGAAGTGGCTCCAGTGAACTCAAAGAGAGGCAAGAAGTTGGAGCTGTCTGTGCAAGCTGGTTGATAAGTTGATTGCTCCCACCACCCTCCCTAAAAGGATGACTGACCGCCTCACGGCACTCAGACAACCCCTTTCTCATGGGAGGAAGTTCGTCATCGTTGTTATCCTACACTTCACAATGACAAACCCAGACAAGATTAAAAACAAGTTCTATGAAGGCCTGAACTTCATTAACACTTCATTCTTGGCGACTTCAATGTGAGAGTTGGAGGACCTGATCCTGATAAATGGTGTCGGTATTTAAAACAGCAATGGGTTACCTCTTCTCCAGATGTGTTCATATCATGGTATTCTGATCACAAGTACCATCTGGCATCTAATTGACTATGTCATCATCAGAAAGTGAGACAGAACGTTCGAGCCACTAAGGCCTATATGCACAGAGTGCCCAGCAAAAGAGACGAACACAGGGCATGAATGCACTAACGCATCTGAATGTCACTAAAATGGAGATAGGCGACATTAAGCAGTTATTTATGGCAAATCTATGATAGCCTTGATTTCATTCTGGTAGACAACCAGAATGTGGAAGCAGCATGGAGAAAGTGTACAATACGACCTGTCGGCAGTGCAGTGGCCAAGTAGTTAGCATGTTCGACTTGCAATCCTAGGGTCATGAGTTCCAGCCCCGGCCAGACTACTGTGCTGTATAAATCAGTACCAGTTCTGCGGGGGAAGGGGCGTGGGAGCTAACTTGTGAAAGATTAGTGTCCTGACCAGGGGGAGTCAAAGATTCTCACTTCCTTAACACTACAGAAACCGGATATAAGCTAAGCGCCGGCCCAATGAGCCACTTAGACACGAGATAAGGAATTTAGCTTTTAGCTTAGTACAGTACCGCCAAGGAGCGTCTTGGGTTTTCTAACAGGAAACACAAAGACTGTTACAACGAAAACTGTACTGAAAACAAGCAGTTGCTGGCCGAAATTCAAGCCTACAAAGCCAATATCGACAAATCAAAGTACACATCCAAGAAAGACGTACTGAAGAAAATTCAAAGCGCCATCCAGGTGCTGCACAAGATACAAAATGCCTGGTTGAGCAACAAAGTTGAAGTGTTCGAGGCTTTGCTGATAGAAACTACAGGATGAAATTTTACAGCGGTCTCACAGAAGTGTATGGTCCCCTTTAAAACTCTGGACAATCTGCGCTCCTCAACACATTTGGTACTGCATTAAAAATGAGTAATTTGAAAAGTGGGCCAAACACTATAGCAGCATCCTGAATCGCCCCTCCATCACCAACATCGTGGCCATAAATCAGCTTCCAATGGTCCCATTCAATGAGACACTGGATGCACTATCTACTTTGGATGAGATCGAGAAAGCAATCCGTTCCTTGTCCAGCTACAAAGCACTGACTCAGATTCCATTACAGTTGAGGTCTACAAAGAAGGCGGTCTAACTATATAGAGAAGCTACACCACCTCCTACTGATCATAGAAAGCATGAGGCAGTCCCAAAGGAGTTCGAAGATACCTCTATCAAACACCTCTACAAGCACCACGGCAATTGTCAATTCTGTGACAACCATCAAGGAATATCCCTGTTACAAGTCCATTGCAGGTTAGACTCCAACCAGACCTGCTGCTACTAGACCGCCTCATTGCACATATTGAGCAAAGCCTCCTACCAGAAAGCCAGTGATTCTAAAATAAACAAGGGGCAATCATAACGGTGTTTGCTGCCAAGCAGCTTCAGGAGGAATGCTACGAACAGTACGCCGACCTGTGTTGCACCTTTGCTAACTTGCCAAAAGCCTTTGACACGAAGAGCATTGATAGTCTCTGAGGAATCAAGACAAAATATGGTTGCCAAAGCAAGTTCACTGCCATCGTACATTAACTACATGTATGATGGTATGCTGGCCAGGAACTTAAGACAACGGAATTATCTCAGCCATTTCTAGTCTCCAATGGAGTGAAACAGGGATGTGTACTTGCTCTACCCTGTCCAGTCTGATAAAAGTAAATAAATTTGCTCAAATTTGCTCATATTTTGCTCATTATCTGCTAATCTCAGTTTTGCCTAAATTGTGCTCCGATTGTTTAGTTAGATTACGAGTTGAGTTTGTTTGCACAAATATCCTGCCATTTGAATAAAACTTTTATAAAGAAATATTTCCATATTTTTGTTGTATATCAAAACGTGATTTCAGTGAATATTGTTTTTTCTGCAAGCGAGCAATGGACTACATGGAGTTCCTTGTAAATAACAATAAAAAAAAAAAAAATTTTTGAGCTCAACAAACCTCATCAAGTTTCTGCACATCATTCGATAAAAGGTTCATAATATGCCCTGTTGATATTACACTCTGTGTGGCGTTCGTCAACTGAAGGATCTGGTGCAAGTAGACAACAAATTTAAGATATTTTACTGGTCCTAATGGTACCAGTTACTGTACGTTCAAAAAAAGCTTTCCTAAATATTGTAAGAGTCAAATTCTAAGGTGGGAACCATTTCCCAACTGAAATTACTTAACCATACGACTACCAAACAAACTGCTTTACCTAATTATATGGCTAATGGGTTCGTTTCATAATAATAATTAATGACATGCTGTACGTGCTAATTACAAAATAACTGATGTAATCCACACTTATAACCTTTGTAAGGTGTCAGGTTTCTTTAAGAAAAACAGTTCTAAATGGCGAGATCTGGTGTTTTAGGTAGCTCAAGCTATTTTTATGTCGTTAATTCTAATGATCTTAACTTTGTACAATTTTATACCTAACACTAGAAAACAAGCAAAAAAATTCACTGACAAACCTTTCTGTAAATACAGTAAGACCAACAGTTGCAATTCGATGTTGCATACCCATTCGACAAACAAAATATACTGTATGTGTCTATTACATAATAATTGCGATACTGTGTAATCCACACTAATATCTTAAATAACCTTTAGTTAATGGTAAGGTGTCTGGGTTTTTGAGGAAAAACAGATCTGACTGGCAAGATCTGGTGATTCAGGTAGCCATAACTATAAAATATACTTTTCTATGGGTTTATGGGCATAATATAGCAAACCACTTGGTATGTTGTGGGAATAGTCAAAAAGTCGGTATGATGATCACCTTCGGCTTGGAATTAACAGCTTTTAATAATAATAATAATAATAATAATAATAATAATAATAATAATAATAATAACAACAATAATAATAATAACAATAGTATCAAGTATATCCACTGGGTGGCTCTTCACCTTTAATATGCTACAATATTGGCTAAAAGAAACTATGATTACATTTTTAAAAAAATTACAAAAGTTGAAAAGTACAAATTCATTCATAAAATTTAAGCTATATTAAGTACTGACAGATTATCTTGATTATGCTACTAATTTTCAATATTGGCTAAAAAGAATCTCGCTATGATTACATTTAGAAAAATTGCAAAGGTCGCGAAGTACAAATTCATTCATAAAATTTAAACTATATTAACTACAGATTATCAAAATGTTAAAATGTAAGAATGTGTGAAATACAATACAAATGACTAATATGAACTCAAGTTAAGTGTACTTTGATCAATCTACAATATGCATTAAAATCATGTGTTTCTCTAATTTCTGCTGGTAGTTTATTGAACAGCTGAGCCGAAGTTTCTTGGAATGTTCCTACCAATCGAGGAACTTTCAAAGTTGTACCATCGATCGAACTTAGATTGTATTTGCCTACTTCACGTTTTTATAAAGTTATATAGCTTGGCCAGTTCTTATCGTGTAGTGCTTTGTATACTAATTTCTTGTGTCCCCAACATCCTGCATGGATTGTTATTCCAGTAAACCCATAGAAAAGTATGTTTGTTGTTTTGTAGTTTGAATATATAAATACATGTAAGGCCTAACAAAAGGGAACCTATTTATATCTAACACATAGAAAACAAACAAAAATATTCACTGACCAACTTGCGCTAATAAACAAACCTTTCTGTAAATGAGACCAACAACTGCAATTCGGTTCTGCATACCCATTCGACGAACATCAAAGAAGTACAGCTGGTGCAAGACCACTGATATCAAGGCAGTAACACTGAGCCCAGCGGCAAACAGGTAGGCTTCACGCTTGGTGACAGATGAGTTAGGTGTAAAGTAGGATAACAAACTTAACAGGAAAATTGGTTGTGCTGTCCTCATGCCCTCCTGCAGCATAAAGTTTAAAACTGGTGTGTGATGTTTCATGATGTTTAATATTTATTGCATTCGACTGAAAGGAGAATGCGTTCCTAATCTTGTTGGTTTGTCTGTGTAAAATAATATTCTGTGCATGCAGAAAGCAGTGTGTAACCCCTAAGATTTACCATTTTGGATGCCATTCTGAACAACTGTATAAGGATTGGTTAAAGGGTTAAGCACTGATGCAGTTGTAATTTGCATTTTGCTTTCAAAAGACGTTTCTTGCAATAATATACCTGTTTTGGGTTAATTTGGATTAAGAAAGTTTGTCGGTGGAAGAAACACTTATTAGTGGAGAAATTTATTGCAACATCAGAAAGTTGTGAAAAGAAGTGTGTTGCAGGAAAAAATAACATAAGTATACTACAAAACATTCAGTTTATTGGCCAAAATATGTGAAAATCTTTTTTGTCATAGTTTTCAGTCTTTTTAACATTAGAGAGCTGAGTAAGAACTAATGCCAAAAAAAAATTTTTTAAGTTTTCCCAATTCGAACAAGATTTTTTTAGTGAGCAAAAAACAGGCCGATCAAGAACTGATAATTACACCAGGCAATGATTGAATTGGGGATGTGCACAGCCAAGGGTCTATAGCAAGTATTCTAGTCAATTTTCGTGAAAAGAATGCTAGCAGGAGAGTAATTGTAAACCAAAATTATTCTTTATTTATCATAATTTAATCATCATATTATATTTAAATTTTGATATAATTTAGTTCTTTGAATGCAAGAATAAAACAGACAAAAAATTACAAAGAATTCCGGTGACATGGTAGACACAACAACAAGCAGAGCTCAGAAATACATGATTATGTCATCATCAGTCGATCATAAATTATTTCACAATTAATCTATGTTTACTTCAAGATTGTATAATAAATTAAATGTTAAATTGGATTGATTCTGGTCAGTTTCCTGGTAAACTATGCTTTAATGCAACAGTGGTTGAAATATTTTTTGAAAATCAGAAAGAAACTGTCAGTCATGATCATGTTGAATCAACAATAAATTGATATAATAAAGTAAAATAAAATAATAAAGTATCACTCAACCTGAATATGTATGAGGCATCTTGCAATTGTATCAATGACAATAATACATTCTAGTTTAACTGAATCATGTCTTCCTCTTAGAATTTTTTATTCTATTTCGTCATCAGCAAAGGTCGCGAGGGACTGGTATGAGAGAGAGAGTGGTGCCATGTCGTGTCACGAGATAGTACTCTAGTTTGTACCACTTATTGGTGTTCTAGCTGTTGTTTTCCATCACCGCCAAAGAAGAATAACTTGCACAAGATGGAGAAGATAAGTGTTTTCTTTAGTTTGCCCTTCTTTGTGATTACCGGTCATTCACAGTTTTTCTCGCACTTTTTCCTTGAAGAAAGATGAAGGACGCCGATGCAGATGAAATATCACTACAATCCGGCAGCTTTTCTTCCACTGCGATCTGAGAAAAACAGGTAGAACTCCCGTCAAACGAATTTTAACTGTGCTACGAGCAATGCAGTCCAGTTTGAACACAAATAATCAGTTACTTTGCGAATTACTGGACGATAGAGACGGCAAAAGACCACGTGAGCCATAACAGACTCGGCTGTACAAACGGCCGAGACTTGATGTTGCTCCGGAGAGAGAGCGAATATAAGATGCGCTTCAGAGAAAGCAATTAATTCCTCAGATGGAGGAACCAAAGAATCTTCAGAAGTAGCTAACGGTACAAACGCTTTAGAGGAAGCAAAATCCGCTTCAGAAGAAGCAAGATCCCTGTCCCACGAGGACGATACTTTGAACATATTTGCAGAGGAGTGTGAATCCGGCTTAGAGTCAGAGTCAGAAGAAACTAATAAGCACTTATTATCTGAAATTGATGCCTCTCTAAGTTCTGAGGAACAGCGAGGGCCACCACTTGCGGAAAGATTGGCTTCACTGGCAAACAGCAAATTTACTGAATAATATAGTTTGGAAAAGAGTAGAGAAATCCTTAAAAAATATCCACTGCCTAACAACTGCTCAATACTGGTACCGAAAGTAAACCAGGAGATTTGGTCAAAGCTCTCCACTAATTCTTAGAGAGCTGACATTCGACTGTCAGTACTCCAGGACACACTAATTAAAGAGCATATGACATGAGTACAGTTTTTCAATCTTCAAAAAGTACACTATGAAAAACATTGTTTTGCCAAGTTTGAGAAACATTCGATGAAATTACGCCAAGATAAGGCGTGTAGAATTTCGAACTTTTCCCGCTAAAAGTGTCCCTTCAAAAGCCAACAATATGACCTAACTGGTCACGTGCGTCTCGCCTCAGTCCATTTAATATGGTGCCACAAATTAAAGAGATAATTCAGTTTCAAAACATCCATAACTGCTAGAGTTTTCGATAGAACTCTATTAGTTGCAGATGTTTTAAAGTTGATTTTGGATGGACTGAGGTGAGACGCACGTGACCTGTTGCATCACATTGTTGGCTTTTGGAGGGGTCACTTGGCGTACTTTCATCGTATGTTTCTCAAAGTTGGCAAACCAATGTTTTTTATACTATACTTTTTGAAAATTGACAAACTGATTTCGTGTCATATGCTCTTTAAGGTTGCTGGAGTTATGGCCAATACATGCAGTGAGATGCTTGAGCATAGAGAGAAAAAGACCACTCCTCTTTACAAGCATCTGCTGTCAAAGTTGACAGATGCTATTGCCCTAACTGGGCATGTGCACAAAGAAATATCATACAAAACGCAAGATTCAATCAAGCCGTACCTCAATGAAGAATTCAAATAGGCATGCTCTAGAACTATAAAGCCTGGAAGACTTGCCAAAACCTCTCCAAGAACTGAGGTCCACAAACATAATTATGAGTAGTGCTACCCCTTGCAGTTCCAGACAAAAGCCTAACAGAGGCAACTATAACCCTTATGGTGTGCGTCATAACAACAACCCTGCTAGGCCCTTTTTAGGGAACAGAGGGGGGGGGGGGGGCGAATACCGTCCCAGTGCTCAGAGCCAAGCACCTTACAAGAGAAAGTTTGCAAAGAATTAAGTAACATTGAACCAGAGGTGAGCAAATTTTCTTGTTTTGTTGAGACTACTCTTATACTTGATTTGCAAGCTAAGAGTTGAACTTTTTACAGGTGAACAGCTATCTATGTTTATAGATAGATGGAAAGAGTTGACCTCCGACGAGGGCATTTTACAAACTGTATCCGGGGAGCGCATTGACTTTAATTTGTAGCTGAGCCATCTTCTCAGCTGTCTTATCCTCCTAATTCTGTGTGCTGTCTGTCACACGAAACTAGTCTCTAAGGAACTTGATTCTTTACTTAAGAAGGGGGTCATTACACTATGCAATCATGAGCCTGGGAAATTTATCTCACCTATACTCACAGTGCCTAAAAAGGATGGTACTATACGAATCATCCTCAAAAAAACTGAACATTTTCATCGACAATTTTCACTTCAAAATGGAATCAATCCACACTATTTTGCGCCTTGTGACACCCAACTGTTGGATGGCCTCATTAGATCTGAAAAATGCATACTACAGTGTCCGAGTTCATCCAGATTTTCAGAAGTACCTCAAATTCATATTTAATGGTAAACTTTTTAAATATACAGTCTTTCCTAATGGCCTTTGTGTTTGCCCAAGAAAGTTCACTAAGCTAATGAAACCCCCTTTGTCTCACCCGAGGTTAAAGAATCATATAATAACAGGGTACATTGATGATCTTTACCTGCAAGGAAACTCATTTAAAGACTGTGTTCATAATGTCACTGACTCTATAAAAATGCTCCAAAGCATAGGTCTTGTAATACATCCTGGTAAATCCTCTAATGTACCAAAACAAACTATTGTTTTTCTGGGTTTCATCATTAATTCAGTGGATATGACTGTCTGTCTAACTGGTGAAAAAATGACTAAGATTAGAAACTTGGTAACAAATATCCTTAAAATGAGCCAGTCAGTAAAAATAAGGCAAGTTGCTTGTGTCGTTGGACATCTATTTCAAGTCTCCCAGGAGTTAAATATGGTGCTTTGCATTACAGGAATTTAGAAATTGAAAAATTTCATGCCCTTAAGATATCCAAAAGCAATTTTGAGGCCACAATGCCCATCTCTACTTCAGGTATAAGAGAACTTGAGTGGTGGCTTGAAAACATTGATAGCAGTTTCAATAATATTGGTACACCCGCCATTGATTTGACTAGGTACTCTGATGCATCAGGTCAGGGATGGGGTGCTGTGTTTAACGATACTACAACTGGAGGCAGGTGGTGTTCCTCCGAGAGGAGTTATCACATCAACTATCTTGAGCTACTTGCAGCATATTTTGCATTGAAGTGCTTTAGGCTCTATTTTGCCTAGGAAACATGTTCAGCTTCAGATAGACAATACAACTGCAGTGGCAATAATCAATAATTTGGGGACTTGCCACAATAAACAGCAGTATAACCAGCTAGTTTTTAAAATCTGGGAGTTTTGTATAGAGCAAGATGTAAGTTGGCTCTCTGCTGCCCATGTTCCAAGTTCCACCAATGCACAAGCTGACAGAGAGTCCAGACATTTTCAGCAGCAGGATGCTGAATGGATGATAAATCCCCAATTACTAAGCAATGCTATGAGAAAACTAAATTTCAAACCTAACATTGAATTATTTGCTTCCAGGTTGAACAAGCAATGCAATGCATATTGTTCATTTAGACCTGATCCAGAGGCACGATTTGTCAGTGCCTTTTTTTTTTGTGGTCCGATAAACAGTTCTATTGTTTTCCCCCATATAGCTGCTGTGTTTTACAGGTGCTACAAAAGATCCGACAGGACAGGGCCACAGGGATATTGGTAGTGCCGCAGTGGCCAATATAGCCTTGGTTCCTGGTGCTGCGATCACTCCAAGTTCGCCCTCCAATAGTGTTGCATCCCTCCAAGGATCTGTTGCAACTTCCAGCCTTTCCACTGAAGCTGTTCACCCGCTTCACAAGAAGCTCAGCCTAATTATTTGTCTACTATCCGGAAGCAACTCAGAAAGTTTGGTCTCTCTGATCAATCCATAGTGGTGATAATGACATCTTGGCGTGATGGTACCACTAAGCAGTACCAGGTTTACCTGAAAAAATGGACAGACTTCTGCGAGAAAAATAAGTGCGATTTGGTATCACCCCCATTGGCAAAAGCAATCGATTTTCTGTCATCTCTGTGTGAGCAGGGAACGTCCTATAGTGCAGTAAACACTGTAAAGAGTATGTTGTCCTTTGTTCTACAACTAGACAATTTGTCACCTGATCATTCCGTTTGGACATATGCCACAGATTAAACGCTTTATGAAAGGAATTTTTGAATTATGGCCTGCTGCACTTCTGCACTTCCTTATAATTGGGACTTAAGTGTTGTTTTCAGTCATTTCCGTACAAACAGCACAGCTGAAAATTTTCATTGAAAATGCTTACCCTGAAGTTAACTTTCCTGTTGAGCCTTTTAAGTGGTCAGTGGTGTCAGACATTAAGTCTTCTCAGGGTTGATGGCATGGAACTCTCAGATCATAAATGCGTTTTGGTAATAACTGATAAGATTAAGCAAGCATGTGCTGGTACCCATACATGTACATGCACCAACACTGGAATTTTTACCATATCCTCAAGATGTCAAACTGTGTGTTATCATACACTTAAAGGACTATGTGCATAGGACAGAGACACTTAGAAAGAACACCAAGTAGTTACTGCTTTGCTATGTCAAGCTAAAAATGGCCCAGCAAGCAGAGACACTATCTCCAGATGGTGTAAAACTATCATGGCTTTATCTGGTATTGATGTGACAAAATTTAAACCACACAGTACAGTGCTGCCACATCTTCGCACTTGTCGAATATGAATGTCTGTGTAAAGGACATCATGATGTCAGTCGGTTGGTCCAGTGAGACTACATTCCAGCATTTTTATAATAAACCTGTCACATCAGAATTCAATTTTGGCCAGGCTATCCTAAATTCTATGATTTAAGATAAGTAATACCTGAGTTTAAATGCAGTCTTTACTAAAAGATTGCTGAGATGGCTGCAGGACTTTCGAGTTTATGGTTACTGTATTCTACTTGTTTTTGCAAAGTACTGATTAAATGTAATAAGATCAGCTCAAATGTGGTTTGTGATCCCCTTTATCTCCCAATAATGCCTCAAGGCTCTAAAATCTCATACCAGTTCCTAACGACCTTGACGAAATAGAATTGGAAATTAAACGAGACTTACCTGGAAGTTGAAGTTTGATTGAGATTCTATGAGTCATCAGCCAGGAGTGTAGGGAATGGTACTGCCACCCTGTTAGCTCCTGGTAGTATGTTACACCCCATCCTACATAAATGTGTTATTGTTGAGGACATTATTGGATACTCTAAAGCCTGACATGGCATGGCACCACTCTCTCTTGCACCACTCCCTACACTCCCAGCTGATGACTCATAGAATCTCAATCAAACTTCAACTTCCAGGTAAGTCTCGTTTAATTTCCAATTTTGACTTGAACATTATTTCTTGATTTTCAAAACAACTTAAATATTAGGGTTATGTACAAAGAAGTACTTTAAAATTAATTAATGAGTTTAATTTAAAAGAATATAATTTTAAAACATTGTAAGTTCTGATATTTACAAAATAATGAATATATATATATGCATGTGCATGTAATTAAATGAAGTGATTGTTTCTTATAGTTAACAAGGTTATAAACCATACATAGTACATATACTTTTATAATTAAATATATATATACTTAGTCTAATATAATTTATACATAAAAAATTTATATTGTATTCATTGAAGCATCACAAACAAGATGCACATTTACAGCAACATACTATAGAGCGCCACTGTAATTATATACAAATCAATTGAAAATAAAAATGATTGACAGTTTTTTCAGCTATTTATGCTACAGCTGTTTTGATGTTCTTGCACAGCTCTCACTCAAGGCATAGCCTAGTCTTGAGAATTTTTGTGGTTTGTTTAATGGCTATAGTTTAAGCTCATATATATAGCCAAAGCAACTACGTTGTACTCACATTGAGAAAGCAGTAGATGCCAGTGATAATGATCTTGGCTCTGAAATATCTCATAACAGCTTTCCTTAAACATGCTTTCTTTGCACTTTGGGCTGCACACCCAACTTCTTCTTTCCATTTCCTAGTTTTCAAAATTTGAGAATTAAGGCTTCAGTTCATAGACCTTCAAGTAAGTTCATCCACTTGGGCTTTTTTGCTAGGTTCAGCCTGTCTGACTAAGAGACTAAGTTTTCTTCTGCTGCAGGTGTTCCACAATTCGGGATAATTGGCAGCATGCGACTTTATCAAACAACACCCCTTCACTCATCTCTTTCCAGTGGGTCAGTGCTGGTAAGGTTTAAGATTCAGTGTTGAAGTGACATAAGAATTTTAAAAACTTACAGTTAACTCCCCCCAAATATAGGTAGGACTAGCGCTGCACGGCCTACTTCCCAATACTATCGGGAAGTTGGCCATGCATGCAGCCCTCCCTTACCCTATTTATGACCAAACTCTGTGATTTTCCCTACCCTATTTATGACCTGAGTACGGCATGATGGAGAATTAATTCTAAATGACTTTTTCTAAAAACTAAATAATTTAATATAAATTTAAGAATGGAATGAAAAATACGATAACCTCTTAATGACCAAAACTTTATGACCAATAGCTACTCATGACCAAAAAGGCTGAAAACCATGCCCTTTGGGGCTGCACATACCTATAAATTATAAGGGAGTGTCCCCCTCAAGAATATGTATATATATCATACATTTACACAATCATGCACTTACTGGGCCAATCCATTTGTAAGATTTTCAGCTGAGTCTTCTGACAAGACTTCATACAAGTCATCAGGCTCCAGTCGTCGGTCATATCCAGTTTTAAACAGTCCGTTTAACCACCTAATAAAACAAAGTATTCAAACATTTTCAAAAGTTTGTTAGGACTAAAAAATGTATAATTCAATGTACTTGTAATGACAACTAATTAAGTAATAGCCAAATGTCTTACATAACTGAACTACAGGGTCAACACTTCCAAGGATATACAGTCATATAGCTTTTACACAAGCTGGCTTCCCTATATATAGATGCAATCATTTTAGAATAATTACATAGTACTTAAACTAATATCTCATTGTATATATATACATATATAAGGGGGGGAGATACTCTCTAATTTATTGTATGGTAGGTTTGACAATCATGTCTTATATAACTGAGCTACAGGGTTTACACTTTCAAGGATATACAGTCATATAGCTTTTACACAAGCTGGCTTCCCTATATATAGATGCAATCATTTTAGAATAATTATAGTACTTAAACTAATATATAATTGTATATATACCGGGGGGGATACTCCATAATATATCAGCATGTTAGGTTTGACAGTCATATTTCTTAAGGGTTAAAATAGTCAGTCGGGTATTTTTTAGGAGTTGCTAATGGAAAACCTGTGTTAAACAAAGAGCCTAGTATTTTTCGGGTTTGAAAAACACAAAGCTATTAGAAGACTGCTTTTGAAGTTAAGACAAAAGTCCTTTGGTGAACCTCCTAGTACATGCATGCATGCCTTTATTTGCAGCATATCATATTTGGTGCAACATGAGGGATCTTATCCCCAATCTGCTAGCTATTTGGAAAAAATGTCAATTTTCAATTGGAATTTTTTGGGGGGATGAAAGAGTCTACGGATCAGTGGATTTGGCCAAAAATCTCGCTGGATTGCGGATTTCAACAATAATTTCTGCAGATCTGCAGATCCAATAAATCTGATAGATTCGAATTCAAAGCATAATTCTAGCCGAACTGCAGATCTCTCAATGGCCGGATCAATGGATTTGGCACTGAAATTATGTGGATTGGCGGATCGGTACCCCC
>JAOBRD020710065.1:0-31420 GCA_027575215.2 Hydrozoanthus sils
CTTATAGAAGTACATATTTTCCAACACCTAATTTTTTTAAATAACAAAAAATGATTGGTCTTACAGGTCTGTGCTTTAAAGGCAAGCATTCCGAGACAAAGAACTTCATCTAAAAAAACCCCCAAATACAATGACATCAGCTGTACACCAGAATAATAAGCACTTGATGGCTCTAAAATGGTGCCAGGCTTCTGCAAATAAATGATTTAATAAATTATTTTTTTATCTTAGTTTGAAATTTACACACCTTTTAAAAAGGCAAAAATTACAGAAAATGAATCATAACTTCAATTCCAAGCAAAATTCAAAGCAGGCATGGTTTTTAATTGCATGTATTGGGCTTCCTTTGGAAAAATAATTTCAGCTAGCTGCAACAAAAATGTTTACTTGACTCTTACAATTGTCAATTTTGTGTTTTCCATACTAAAAAAGTTCAAAGATAAAGATATTGTTTTTGACTCTTACTCTGTAAATAAGACTAGTTATTTTTCGCTATAACTTGAAAACCAAAGATTGTTTTCTGACCATTTTTTCACAGTTAGTTGGACATAGCTCAACAGAATTCAGCTGGTCAATAAAAAAAATGTCAATTGTGTTGTATTGTCACAAACCCATTCTGATGCCTAGAGTACTCTGCTCAGGTTTGAACATCATTGTGTGCCCTTTTATTTTAATGAAAAAAACACTAACTTTCAATTGCTGTTTCTTTGATCAGAAGACTTTGATTATTGGTTGCAAGAGATCTTGCATTGCGTGTCACTTTTTCACATTAATAGTATAACAGTTATTTTTAAGGGGTGTGGCTAAAAGATTTAAGAGGCAGTTAAAAAAAATTCCATTTTAGTGAGCCCTGAAATTTTTAATGCAGTACACACAAGAAAAAATTAAAAATTGTATGCATTGAGACATTTAACTACAATAATTATTTTTTTGACTTCAACCCTTTAAAGTTGTTCAGGCAAAAGCCAGTGAAGCTATAGTGAATTTTCCTCAAAAGTCAAGGGAGCATAATTTGCTGTTCCCCAGCCCTTATCTGAAACCCTGAAATTGAATTAAATGATAATTATTATTATTCCTTGAATTTAGCCAAGCATCACTACTACTCAAGAAAGAATCTTTGCCATGTGTAGTAGCCTATAAAGTCAACCAAAAAATCTAATATTATTTCAACCTGTTTGGCTAGCGCTAGCTGGCCAAACAGTTGTCATGTTTACTACATCAGTGAATTGATTCAGTAGACTTTTCCAACCCAGACAAATAATTCTACACTTTGATTAAAAATGTTAGTTAAATAAAATGTTTTTCCTCAGTTTATAGCAAAATTCTTGTAATGGTGTTGGGTAACATTCGATGCATTAATCACTTAGTTGGTTATATCCTAAGGTGTTGTATCTTGTGGTGGTAAACCTTTGCAAGATATACTGTTACTATAATCACTCAATATTATTCCTCTTAAGCTGTACCATGCCTTCTTCTTTTAGTAAGAGTTACATGACATGGTATAACAAAATTTGGTCGATGGGCAACAACATTTGATAACAGCGTGACATATGATAATATTATTTATGTGAATGGCAACTAATTATTTGTGAATATTACTTCTTAGCATGTAGGAAGTTGTTCTCTGTACTGAAAAATAATCTTGTTTTGTAATCTGTCTACTTGCATGTTCCTGATATAATGTCACATTTTCTCTAATTTGCATATTTGAAAAACCTTAATAATTATCTCAATAATTGAAATAGTTTTTTTAATGAATAAAATCTTTGATACCTTTTTTCTTTTTCAAAAACCTTTCACAGACAGGGTTCCATGACTCTGGTATATACACTTTTAATGCTTTTATGGCATCAGAAATCAATCAAAAATCAATTAGAAATTTTTTAATCCAAACAATGTTTTAGCATCATATTTATGTTTAAATCCTTTGGGCAAAATTACCTCATTAGGGGCTGAATGACCTTGTTTCCAGGGAGAAATGGCCAGAGGCCACCTTGTAAATTAGCCGAGGTGTATTAGTCTTACAATGCAAAATTTACAGAATGATCAGACTGAGTTTCCTCAGCAAGTTTTGTAATTTGTGGAGTAGACACTGATTTGTGTAAACTTGACTGTTGTTGTTATAGAATGCTCTTGGATGTGGGATGAGGAGAAAATGTCCCCATCAGTAGCCTTGCTGCATGAGGGTCGAGAAGTGTTTTTTCATCCAGACTACAGTTGTGGAACTGCTGCCGTGCGGGGCACCAAACCTCTTGGCCAAAATGCAGAACATTATTGGGAAATTAAGATGACAAGTGCAGTTTATGGAACTGATATGGTACGTTTGTCTAGCAATCTATTATAATCTTAACTATAAATAATAGTAATAAAACTAGCAAGAATAATAAAATTTATGTTGCTATTATGATTATCAGTATTCTGTTTGTTATCATTGAAGAAAATAAATGGTTTATGTGTTTAACATAACACGCAAGATAAGTGTTTGCAAAGTGTTTTCCAGCTTACTGAGTGAGTGAATTTGCTTCAGAACTGACCAGAATTTGGTCATGGGCATATTTTGCTACTAAAACAACTTGCTTGCCATTGCTGTTCATTTTCCATTGTTGGATTCGATAAGAACAACTAAGAAATAAGATAATGATAATGTGCACATACTATTTGATTTATTTTATAATTCAATTTATTTGCTATCCAGTGTGTTCTGTAGTACTTATAAATTTAAAATTTTGACTTGTTATGTTGTGGTGATTTATGAAATGTTTTTTTTTTATCCCGTAGATGATTGGAGTTGGGACAGCTGAGGCAGACCTTTCTCGTTTCAGAACATCTTTCAGTAGTTTACTAGGTAAAGATGGTGAGACTTGGGGCTTGTCATACTTTGGTACATTCCACCATGCAGGCAAGAGCAAGGATTACACTGCAAGGATTGAACGTGGGGCTGTTATTGGAGTTTTATATGATGGATGGAATGGCAGGCTGTCATTCTTTAAGAATCATAAGCCATTAGGTGTTGCAGCAGAAGGACTGCAAGGAAAAGTATTATATCCAATTGTGACTTCAACTGCTGCTCGAACAAAGATGAGGCTAATTCGAAGTGCTTCAATTTCATACTCTTTACAGTATCAGTGTTGCGCATCAATTGGTAGTTGTCTCCAGTATCAGGACTGTGTTGAAGATTTACCCCTCCCTCCCGGGATCAGGCGATATCTTATTAACCAAATGGACTGGGCTTTTATGGCAAATGCAAGAACTGAAGAGGAGTTCAGTGGTGCTAAGAAAGCAAAGAGAAAAAGAAAATAGTAATAATTTATTAATTTTTGATATACTTATAAGTGTAATTTAATTTATTTAGAGTGTGTTAAGCAAAATTAATAGGCTTTTTGCAGCTGCATTAAATCTATCAACTCTTACAACGTGGTATCCAGAAATGGAAAGAGTAGGGTTACATTTGTAAGATGGCAAAGCTTCAGCTTTTGACCTCAAAATGATATGTTAAAAGTAGTAATCAACAGAAAATTGGATAATTCTAGGGCTTGTATGACTGGAGAGCAAGCCAAGCTCTTGCTTAGAAAAATTTGATTTTATATTCACTGTCATTTTTTTAGTGACTTTAGTAACATTTAGACTAATTCTAACTGATGTTAACCTGCTCTTTCTACAGCTATGTATTTCTAAACTTCATTTTGTTATAGCTAATTCATTTAAAGTAGGTGTGATCATGCAACATCAAGCTGCAAAGAGCATGTTATTTCTGTAAGCGCCCCTTGTCATTGTTCATAAAAGCCCTTATTTTTCATCATTCATTCTTTTGTGAGGAAAGCCATGGAATTTGATCAGAATTTTTTTTCGAAGTTGGTGGATTTGTTATAATTGCTGGGGTTTCAGTAGAAGAAGAATTGAACACCTTAACTTTATATTCATGTTGACCTTGGAACTTCAAGAATTCTTTAGTCATTTTTGAAGCTCTAGAACTGAAAGTTCATTCTGTGATAACAATTAACCATTTCAGCCATGGCAGTTTATCAACATCTAACTTCTCCTTACATATCTCAACTCTTTCAGCCCTGGCCAGTTTATGAACATCTAACTTCTCCTTACATATCTCATGCAAAATAGGTAATTTTGTAATGAGAAAATAGAAATTGGTCAGCAGAGATGAAAAGCAAAATTCTCCTAAACTGGTAACAGGAAAAGAATGTGTTCTAGTTGGGAGAATCTGTCATTTTCCGTATGTTGTGAATAATTTTGTCTCAAAATCTTTAGTCTTCTTCTCTTTGTTTGTCCGAAACATACAGGATGTTATTAACTTTAACCAGAAGGTTTTTTTATTGCACAAGACATGCTAATTTTTTATTAACTTTAAAATGATTACTTATTTGTATAATCTTTTCAGAATTTGGTTGGATGTTTTGGTGAATGGTTTTGTTATTTCCTGATCTGGGGTTGTTTGAAGTCATGATTTATTATTTTGGACAGTATCAGTTTTCACACGTTGTGACTTATTCTTAGCTTGGCTTGTAGAGGATTGCATGCTTTTTTTTATAAGAATGAGGCCTTAATTGGTAAAAGTTAAAGAACGATAAGGCTTGGGCACAGAAGCTAATTTTTTTAAGCCTTAACTGAGCTTAACAGTACAGAATAAATAAAAAATTATTTGCATGTTTTCTCGTTTAATCAACGTCATTACCTCAAAATATATGACAAAATAATATATATGTTATAAAACTTGTTAAGGAAGTACCTCCTTTAGTTATTTGTATTTTTTCATACTTGTCCTTTAGTTATTATTGTTGAGTTAGAATCTTTCGTTAAAAGTAATTGGGGCCCAGTTGTTCAAATCCTAGTTAAGGGGTAGCTTTGTAACCCATGTCCAACCTAACAGAATTGAGCTGTAATTTTGGAATCGACAAGTTTTTTCCGTGGAAAATCTTAGCAGTATTTTACAAGAACCATAAAACTTTTCTTAGAAAAGAAATTGCTGTTCAGTTGAGTTTGGCAAAACCCCAGGTCAAAATTAACCAGCTTTTGAACAACTTTGATGTTTTTGTGTCGTTAAGAACTAGAGAGTTTTAACAGAAAAAGAACAATTAAAACAGAGTGGAAGTGTTATGTCGTTAGTTTTTGTCTGTTTGGCACATGCTGTTTTCTTGAAAGTTGAGCTAGAGACGTTCAACTCGCTTTAAGAATGGATGATTGTCAAATATGGTGCGTAAAGACCAAAGATTTAGGGGCCGTCGGATAATCGATTCTGTCCTGCTTAACGTCAATTGGACGTTAAGAGGGGGGCAAGGGAGTTGACCGTGGACGTTTAAGGAAAAAAGCTTGAAATAGTATAAAAAAAAAGAATAAAAAAGCAAATGAAATTGAGCTTAGAAATTCAATTCGATACAATGTAAATGGCGTGAAGGTATGTGTATATGTAAACTTTTTACAATAATTTTGTCGAACGTTTACATTTGTCTATGATAAAAGCGCTTTATAGCGACCACTCGCGGCAGAGAAACATCAATATGTCATGTGTACCAAATTCTTAACACTATTATAAATAGAACCATATACGAAAGATCGAATACAAAAAAAAAATAGTGTACGTTAAGGGAGGGGGTAAGACCTTCACGCCCAGTTGACGTTAAGCGGGACGGAATCGGTTTTCCGATGGACCCTTACGCAAGTCGGGTTAATCTTTATGCTTTATAGTGGAAAAATACGTAAAAAAAAATCAGAAAAAATATCCTAGAAATACTAGGGATGACGGCAGAGAACAATAGTGAATACAATAGCTGCACGTTGGAATGCACCGTGCGGGGCATCTGCACGCCGTCGTCTTAAAGATTACAACGTGAAAAGCTCGGTTTCTAAGTTTTTGCGACCTGTAGAAAATTCTGTTAATCTTCTTTTACCTTTTAAAAAAATCACTTTCAACCTTTTCTATTCACAAAGCGTAACTCGGACAAAAGAGAAGGCAAACTAGTCTCCTACTCGCCCGTCGTGGCTCCCGTTCACTCCCTTGCGATCGTTTTTTATTTCTTTTAAATCAATATGAAGTGAAAAATTGTATTACTTCAATGGGTAGACTTTGCAATAGCGGTGAAAAAAGTTTGTCAAAAATTTTTATAGTTCTTTAAGAGTTTTCAACAGGTGACGTCACGAGGGGTCCCGACAAATTTGCCAATGACAACGAAAATTAGTAACTATTCTGAAGAAAACCTCGAGATACATCATCAGACCAAGTTTGGTTTTGATTCCTCCAAAGGTTATGGAATGGCAGCAGATTTGCACTTGGGACATCATCAGTTTAAAACATTAAATTGTTAATATCTCAAGAACCATAAAAGATTTTAACAAAATGTTTTCACCACTATTTCTTATTTACAATGGTCTATCCACTGAGATAATAAAAATTTTTATTTTATTGGCAGTTTAATAGACGGGGAGATGACTTGTGCACATGTAAAGCCAAGCGAATACAAGATCAAGAAGTAAAAGCTCTACCAAGATAAAATGGAAGTAACGAGAAATTCGTTATTTAACAGAAATGAGAAAAACAAACGTAAAATCAAATACAAGTGCTGCATGACTGAGGAGATTATTTTACACATACATCGTTAACTCTACCGTTGCTTTTGTTTTCTAGTAATGTTGCTCTTAGCTGAACATTTTATATACCGCTAATTGTTTTTAAATATTCCCTTAATTCTAACAGTGTTTTTATCTCTCTAAGTCTCTTCGTTAAAACGAGATAGATGTTCTATAAATCACCAAAACTCAAATTTCTCTTAAAAATAGCTAATTACAAAACTGATCATCTCCCTCAAACTAATCCAAACAATCTGAAAATATTCAAGTTGCTTTGTTTCATTCGGTCTGTGATGACGGCAATTTTATAATGAAATGAAACATCAAAGTTGGTTACATACAGGAGCTGGGCCTTGTTTGTTTCATAACCCGTCCCTGAGAAACATTAAGAAATTTCGAGGCTGAATTTTTCGGAAATAAAACCAACCTTCCAAAATAACTAACTAGAGTAAGCAAGCATTTTTATAGAAAAAAAAGACGTGACGACAACGTGACGTCTGTTTTACTTGCGCGCACACAGCTTGAGGTCCTGAGATGTTGCGATGTACATGTCGCGTTGTGTTTTAGGACGGGATTTGACGTTTTTTGCGTTGCGTTCATAACGTGACGTCTTCTTCTCAGGACCTCAAGCAGTGCGAGCGCGCACGTAAAACAGACGTCGCGTTGACGTCGCGCTATCTTTGCTAAATCTATCTTTTAGGTACCTATTGCACGCCAGCATGACAGTGGCTCGACGATTGAAACAGGTCTTAAGAAACAGCTATCTAATACTGTTTCTAGTAGCTTGCTCACCAAGCAAAGAATAGGTTATTTCTGGTCTATACCTACCAAATTTCCAGCTTAGATAAACGGAAACTATAAATTTAATAGTCCTAGGCTTGACCAAAACAGTTAATGGTAGTGAGTTCGAAAATGTTGCCTTTTTGGTTCGACCAGCAATTTTCAGAACGAATGTTTCGTCAAAGCACCGATTAACTACTTCCATGATCAAAACTCTTGTTTCTTCTGGTTTGCCAGGCACCGACACTTTCTTTCTCCGTGTAACTGTAACCAAACACCTAAAATCGACTGCATGTATCTCTGGCTTTAATCCAAACGAAGCTCGATTGATAACACTTGTAATATCTGTCGGCATTGGCATTCGAGATATTTTGTTTGCACATGCACAGAGTTGTATATCAACCCCCTTATCTGCGCATGACTCGTATGTGCTGTAGAAACTCAGTCGTATGAACTTTTGGAACTCTATGTTGTTTTGCTGTGTAACATAATGCCTCAGCACAACTTCGAAACTTTCCTCTGTGTTCTTGCCCCAAGCTGGGACGACTACTAAAACCATAGTTGTTATGAAAAATTCGCCGTCAAGCACTCTGCGTGGACGAGAAACCCTTTTACCGATAAATCTGGCACAAGCTCCGTACCCTGAAACATATTCATTGTTCTCAGTGCTGTTCAAGTATTGCTCTTGAATCATGGAGTTGATTACGCCTAGAGCGAATTCGGCGAGCCACAATACAGTGGTATCTTCCGGTGATAAAAACACATTCCATCCCTGACACCGACACATTGCCTCGCTACTGAGTCCAGTAATATCTGAACACGTTCTACTGACAGGAATTGGAGCAAAAAGTCCGCTCACCTCGTGGTCTTCACTTGGTCCCTTTGAGAGATCAACAAGGGACAACAATGTCCTGTGGAGGTCTAGAAGGGTTACAAGTCTTTTCTCGTTTAATTTTAGAATTTCCATTCTTTTCGTACCTAGTTTTGCAACTACTTTCTGTGGAATAATCATGAACAAAATTGGATTAAAAATTTCCATGTTTCCCTCGAGCGTGTTTATTGCATAGTTATTTGTTTTTCCTCCATGATCGGACAAAATGATTGTAATTGTGTTGTTCTTTTGAGCCATATTATCTACAAACTTTGATAGAGCTACATCGTCAGTGCGTATCCGCTTCCCAGTTGACTCGTGTCCAGTATTCAAATGGGTGTAGATAAAACTAGGAGCATGCTTATCGCTGCTCTCTAAAATCTTTAGAAAATTCTCAACATAGTTCAGCATGTATTCACTAGTAAACTTTCCACCCAAACAGAGAGTCGGTAGACTTTTGCCATTAAAAGGATTTGTATGCCCCAAGTTTCTCAAAATTTCGCAAGACATGGAACTTAGTCCCCTGTTATCGATATAGTTATGAGTTTTTGCTGTGTAGTTGTCAAAAGCTTCCTTAAATTCTTCTGTAAAGTCCTCTAGCTTTTGTGTATTCAAAGTAGGGGAAATAATACCGCCCCAAAAGTCATACCAACAAAGATCTTCATGGATTAATGTTTGGTAACCAAACTTTTTGACCATTGGAGCAATTGTCTCGATACCCGAATTGCGCACCGTTGCTTTGTTTGTGTTCTCGTACTTGCGACCTGCAAACAAGTATTGAGCATTTGCGAGTGTGTAAGACGCATAGCTTTGAACCATATCAAAATCAAGTACGGTTGCCTGAGAACGTCCATTAACATTTCTAGAAAGTTCCCTTAAAGCGGCGACTGTTCGAGGTAGCATACGGTAGAAATGCGGCCTCGAGACTGCATCTTCCATCAAGATGTTTATGTTGATTGATTTTATTTCCCTTTTACTTGTCTTTGTCTTTTGATGATTCCTAACTTTTACTATGGGAGGAAAAATTAAACTCTGTAAAACTACTTTGCGACCCCTTGGATCACACCTGATAAAACAAAAATTAAAGCCATCGAGACTGCTCTCAATAACAATTTGAGGTAGTTCTTCTTCAAGTAGTGTCATGTCATTGAATACTTTCCACTGCCGAGGGTTCTCTACAGTTCCATAGTCTCTATGGCTACAACCAACACGAATGACGCCATTTCCGCACCCATCGCTTCTACATTTTACATCAACTAAATCCTCAGGAGAAAGTCTGTACTTTGTTGTAAATGTGCAAATAGGAGTTGAAGGCCTACTGTGATCCGAACACTCACGAACTTTAGTTTTTGGGGAGTATCTCTTGAAGTAATCGAAGGGCTTCCTACACGTTTTGAGAGTGCTGGGGATGGGAACACAACTCAGATTGTCATTGTCATTAACAACCATGAGCTTTCCCTTCCCGTCAACTGGCCAACCATTCAGGCCAATGTATGCACAAATTGTATGGTTTCTTCTAATCCGGGGTTCAACTTTAACCGCGTTTGTTGGAGCTTTTGTTATAGCAGAAGTTTTGAACGTTCTGTTTTGAGTGTGAAATAACAGTTGATGGCTCTTAAATCTAAGTGGATTTGTTTTTGGTGTAGAAACGTTATTGGCGAAGGAAGGGCGAGATTGAAGTTGTAACTGGGTATTTCTCAAATTGGTTGGTTTGATAGACGACTTAGGAGAAAACTTGTGAACTTTTGCGGAAATTGGAGCTTTCGTAGATGTCTTCGATTTAGGTTCTGTAGGTTTCGACGTTGTACCTTTTTCACTCTTGCTTGTATGAAAGAAGTAAAGAGCATCGCCATAGGGTTTTTGTTCTCTTTTTGACTTTGGAACCCGTTCACCAAGCTTACTGTTTTCATCATGTTCCTGCCGATGATCTGCTTTATCAATTCCGGCGTCGTAATTTTCGAGAGACCCTAAAAGAGATATGTACTATGTTGGAACCGGTTTTAGATAGGATGGTAAGTTGAGAGCAAGTCCCCATCACCCTTTCCCCGAAAAGGGGAGAGGGGGGGTGCCAACAGCCTTAGCATATATATAATAGAGGTGATCGTCGTAATTTTAGGGGCCAAAATTGGCACTTGGTATTTTGGGGAGTTTTCAGAGAAAATTCAAGGTTAATTTATGGAAATGATATTTTTAGGGTTGCAAAATCAAAACGAACATGTTTTTTTTCTGCAGTTTTCTATTGCATCTTTCAAAGTCGGTCCTTTGAGGTAGAACTTTCACGCCTTGATGTTTTTTAGGTGTTATGTCACAGGAGTATCATGTGAAATTTGGGCCGCGCGAAACTCAAAGCCAAACTATGAATATTAATGAGAGGTAGCTTTTGCAGCCATAACAGCTGCCTTACACATTTGCATGTGCTCAGCTGACAGAAACTCTAAACTTGCTCATTGGAAATTGAAAGCGCGTAATTTAAACATCAAAAGGCTGCTTGAAAAGACTTTTGAGCGTGTCGAAAGTAAGAGGCCGTTTCTTTAACTTACTAAACTACACATGAAAACTTTTTAAAAAACTGAAATATCATAATAAAACCTGGAGAGGCTTGTGTCGAGTTCTTTTGGGTCTTTTTTTTCAGTTACTTGGAATATGGTTAAAACCCTCGATTTTAAATGTGGGGATACATAAAGAACATGATTCGCATATTATTTAGTGGTCATAATTTGTTGCCAAAATATTGTATAAAGCTGAATGATCTGGCAATACGACACACGTTATGCCTGATAGCTATATATACTCCCCGACCAGTGACACTTGAACATCAAAGGCCCGTTTCAAACGTCATGCTACTGTCGTGCTAAACTATTTAATTAGATTCTGGTTCCACAGTTACACAACTTTGGCTCGACTTGGTTTAAGACGTCGAACTTCTGTCGAACTTTTAGGAAGTTTAGGGTTCGAAAAAGAATTGGAATAATTTTGATTCAAACATTTCTGAGCCAATATCGTTTTAAGCGTCAGTAAAAAAACTAGTTTCTTCTTAAGTTAAGACGGCCATATTTGCGTGAATTGTTCCTGTAACTAGCTTTGACGTCTAAACCAAATGGTAAGTTGATCGAATCGACCAAATGTTCAATGCAGTGCGGTTCGATTAAGTGCATGAAACTAAACATGCTAATCATTAGATTCTAGATTTTGATCAGTGCATTTACATGCAATATCAGCACTCCTGAAACAGGCGCGACATTTCTACAATAGGCCGGCTTGTTGCAGTTAGAGGTCGATCTCGTGATCACACCTACCTTAAACTAATTAGCTATGAGAAAATGTTTTTCAGAAACGGAAAGAGCAGGTGAACATTAGTTAGATGGCAGGGTTTCAAGTGTCGACGTTAAGTACTTCAAAAGTGACATCAAATTAGATACAAAATCAAAATCTTTCTAAGTAAATGTATGTGGAAATGGTCATATAAATTCTAAGAAAATATCCTATTTTCTGTTACTCGCCATTTGTTACATAATTGAGGTCAAAAGCTGAATTTGCCTCTTTACTAGTGTTAACCTGCTCTTTCCATTTCTGGATACCATTTTATCGTTGCTGCTTGATTTAAGGTAGATGTGATCACGTGACAGCTCGCTGAAAAGAGCCTATTCTTAATATAAGATGACTCACCTGTTCCAGATTTTGTTGTGGAAACTTGCCGCACTAAAGCTGGCCTGGGATTGAAGAACTTTTGAAGAAAAACCATGGACAAAATAACGAAACACGCCAGGATGAAGACAAACTTTTTCTGGAGGTGAACGAAACGAAACATTGTTCAGAATATGAATATGTGCACAGAACTACAAAAAACTCTATATATTTTCGGAATAAAAATTTCAATCTCTTTGATGATCTTATTAGCCCTACCAGTCGAGGTCAAACCTCAGCGTATAACTTAGCAACACGGAGCGCCTGACCATATCTAAACATTGTTGTTTCTGATGATATGGTCTGTTCTCACATATATCATTATAAGAACGACAGCAAAATCTGTTTTACATTTTCCATTAAACACATGCTGATTAGTGACACGCCAGATAAATTGACCGCACTTAAGCCTTTTTGTCTGGGAACAAACGATTGCATGTCAGTGGATGAATCGTAAACTCAACCGTACGCGTATCGTTTTGCTTTTAAATGACAAGAATTTGGGCTTTCTGTTTTAAATCCTAGGGTTAATTGTGTCGCATCACTTAAATCTTTTTTGTGTGTTAAAAAGCGTAATAGAAGACAATTAACTGCAGATCCGTTTTCCCAAGCTGCCATTAGGCAGTTCACGAAACGAGGAGGGAGACGCCGGCGACAACACGGCTTCTAAAAGCATATTTCTTGCTTTTCCTTTTCGACCATGTCTCAGTGGTTCGTTTGGCCTCTCTTTGGTGTCCTAGTGACGCTTTGTGAACAGAAAAAGATTAAAGCTCCCTGCGTTGAAAAAAAGAAGATTTGAGAAGATTTTCTGTTTATCGCTCCTGTAGTCGTAAGAACTCCAAAATTAACTTTTTCACGTCGCAAGTTTGAAGACGACGGCGTGCAGATGCCTAGCACGGTGCATTCCAACGTGCAGCTATTGTATTCACCATTCCAGTTGTTTTCTACCGTCGTCGTCAGTTAAAGTATCTAATGTGCCTGCGTGCATGATGAGCAAACTCAACGTGATGTCAATCATAGAGGATTTCGTTTAATTTCAATTCAGTAAAAATAATTGTAGAAATGGGACCTATAAACAATCTGTCCGAAGCAAAATGAACCAGCGAGGGTATCATTGCATGCACGCAGATCTGTAAGAAATTGCAAAGGTCCCCAAAACAAGGCGAAACGTATATACTTGAAACTGTTATAAACTTTGACGAATTAATATTGCCCTTCGTTTTCCAACTTTGTGTGCTTAACGCCGTTTTCTATCTAAAACTTGCAATTTTTAATATTTTAGAAACTTTTGAACACAGTAAGAATATTTACTACGGACTTTACTAAAGCTTTTGATAGCGTCAAACATAATTTGTTAGCAGAAAAATTACTGAAGAAAAGTCCTTTCGATCCTTACATTTTTAGCTGGTATTTAGGTATTTTAGTTGACAGCTGTGTGTAATTGGGTCATATGTGAATGGAATAAGGCACCATTCAAGTGTAAACGGCCCTTATCTGTTTAAATTACTTAATTTTAAATGATCCTTGAAATTGAGAGAGTGATGGAGCTATAGATCCGCTCGTAAAGTACGCGTACGACTGTACTATTCTTGCTTCTGTGCGTAAAGACCTACCCGATCAATCTTCACAGCTTATAGACCAGTTTATAAACTGGACAACTGGGAATGAAATGCACTATAACACTAGCAAATGTAAAGAACAAATTTTATGTAAAAAATCTACAACGTTAATGCCTATCCAACTTTGTATAATATAGAGCAACAGGAAAGCATAACATTGCTAGGAGTAGTTCTACAGAGTAACTGCAAATTTAGCCTTCATATTATCACTTCAAGGATACATAAACATTGTTTCTCTAAAACTCAATAAGTTTTTAAAGCTTCTCCTTTGTCGAAGACGTCAAAATTGGCCCCTCAAGTGACTAGACTGGAGGTATCCTGGTCGTAACTTTTATAAGAAATAACGATATCTGGGTTAATTTATGCCTACTTTTTAGGTTCATTTTCAAAACTGTCCGCCGAGCACCCCCATCCATTTTTTAAGCTATGCAAAAGGAAGTCCAAGATCAGTTATCACTAGAAATCGTCGAATGAATTGATCACTAACTAAAGTACACCCGTCAAGCAATTCGTTTTCTATAATACCTGATTTGTTTTATACAAGTCAGAACAACCTTATAAGAGCAACGAGGCTCAGATTGACTAGAACTTTAAAACAATTATAGAACAAGCTTAGGATAACTAATAATTTTTGTTTTAAACTTTACAGAAATGACTCACAGCAGTTTTAATTCCTATTTTAATCAACCATTGCTTATCAAATTATACGCTGCATGTACACGTATACTTTCCCCGAAGCTAGTCCTAAAGTCTAGTTGTTTTCCAACACATGTATTGCAATACTTTAGGCTTAGTTTTCTAGTCGATGTAAACGGCCACACTTGACAGAAATAAGAACAATTTATTAAGAACCGAGCATAAAATCTTAAAAATGGTAAACGGCTGTCTCAAGTTAAAATAGTCTAAAAATACTATAAGTGCTCAATTTACTTACTGCTGACATGACGATGATACGAAACTACAAACTTGTGCACTCAATTACTACTGAGATTACGCCACTCGGCTGAGCGGAGTTTACGATCTTTTCAGTCACATTGCTTGCAACTTTCATCCTCGTCAAGGCGTTTACAAGTCAGTCGGAGAATTGCTTATTCTAGACGTGTCACAGTTTTTCGGAAAAGTATTTTGTATCTAAGCAGCCTAGCAGAAGTAAAGTTTGTTTTCCAAAGGTTGTTGCTTCCACAATGCCAGCTCACGCCTTGCCTGTCTTCGGCAAACATACAAAAAACATTAGCTACGACTGTATTATTAATCTTAGTGCTTGTTTGATAACAAACCGAATAATGATCGCTAAATTAAACAAACACTGTCAACTAGGCTTCTTAGTACGCAAGAATTGAATTTTGATAGTTGATTAATTAAGACTAGTTTTAATTATATATTTTCTATATATTACTCTAGATATTTTTTATTTCAAATTTAGAATTTCGTGTTTTCGGACAGCTTGATTCTCCACCCAATTCTGCTAAGCGCCAATTGTGAATATAGAGCTATAGAAAACGAAAAGGATTGAATGAAAAAAAGACGAGAAATTATTTGAAGGAACGTACGTAAGTGTCTATCCACCTTTGAGGAAAGATATATTCTTTATTCTTTTATAAACTATGTTCCCGTAGGAATCAATGAAGTACGTACCATAACAGCTAGGTTTAAACCTAAATCTAGTTTTGTTAGGATTCTGTTTGCTGCGGCCAGAACCGCGTCGCAAGTTGCAACTGCAGTTCCAATCACGGCAGCTTTTGCAAGATACGTAATTAAAAAGTTTCCCGAAGGAAATAACACATTTTACTCGGTAATGAAGTAGTGTTGTGAGTGTTGTTAATCCTCTTTCAAGCATTGAAAAGCGTTAAGCGCCGAGCGTAAGCATTTTCAGATTTTTCCAAATCCTTTTTACCCTACTTCCAATTCTGTTTGTACAGCATGTTTCTAACCAAAACCAACTACAAACAGACTTTGCTTCAAAACTAAACTGGTAGGTTGTCATCTTAAGAATAGCAATTTAAACTGGAAAACAAAGTCTCTGTACATACTATTGAGTCGCAGTTCTAATTGAAACCATTCGAGTCTTCCTTTGTGTTTTGTTGTAAAGCAGACAAAATGAAGTCTTGTTTAACCAGCTAGCAAGCTGTTTCAGTTGCAACTATTATGATTTACATGATGAATAAGCTTAAGTTCTTTTCTGCTGTCACGATTTTTGATGGCAAGAAACAATTCCCTTTTAAGTATGTGTGCTCTAGTAATAAAAGATTTATTAAGGTTGTTTCTGGCTTTGTTAGTTATGTTTGCTGTTACCTATGACAACCAACCTACTTCTTTCCTTTCTCTCTCTTTTGTTCTTCAACAGGTCGTTTTCCCTCGGGCGACTCTATGTCATTGCATGCAGTGTGAAAGTCATCTCTTCATTTCTTAAACTTCACAACAGTACTCATCGTTGTTATCGGATCTTCTGGTTCTTCCCTGTTTTAAGTACTTCTTTACTTTAAAGTGCTCTGTTCATCTTAACTGTGTTTCCTGTGGTCGCACTGACCAGATTGCCTCTCGATCTTGTCCAGAATTGCTGCACTGTTAACGCTCTTAGATCTTTCATAGCACAGCATCTTTGTCAGCCCGAACAATGTTCTCATGTGATGTTTCCTTGCAGCATCCTCTGCCTCGTTTGCGATGTTATCCATCCATTTTCTTTTGTCAGTCCTTGTGCTCCTCTTCACCTCCCTACTCTTTTCCTTATATTCTATTCTGAGTCGTTTCTTGATCCTCTCAGAGCGGGTGCTTATAACCACCATATATTAATCTTTTCTGATTCTTCTGTTAACCAGTCATTCTCGGTCGGCCTAATACTTCTTCTGCTGCTTCCATGTATGCCTCTTCCATCACTTGGTAAACACACTCTATTTCGTAATCCTCCTGTACACTTGACGTCTCTTTCTCCAATACCTGATATCTATTCTTTAAAGTGATCGTAAGTGTTTTCAAAACATCTCCATTTTTCAATTTGTTGGTATCATGCTCGATTCTCATATTTCCCTTTTCCTTCGGTTGCTTATGTAATTTTGGCTTCACTTTTGTGCACACAAGATAATGATCACTCCCAATGTCTACAGACCTAAACACTCGGGTGTCAATAACTGAATTACGGAGTTTTTTTGTTAATAAGCACACGGTCTATTTGATTTTTAGTTTTCCATCAGGCGATACCCAGGTGGCCTTGCATGTGTATAGCTATGTGCGCAAACAATTTTCCGCTATAACTAATTCGTTCATGTCACAAAAATCGCAAAGCCTCTCATGCCGTTGTCGTTCTGTCTTCCGATCCCATGCTTACCCATTACTCTTTCGTAACTCCAGTTTTCCAGATTTTTTCTAATTTTTAGTCTTTGAAGAAGGCGGTGTTTACAGGATACTGAATCGACTTTAATTCCGGAACGAGAACGTATTCAGTAACGTGTTTATATGAAAAAATTCAAAACGAACTCGTACCGGAACGAAGCAACAACAACAAGCTGTCATTCTGGTAACTACAAAGATGGCGACCGCGAATTTTGTAATGCGCACGCTCTACTCGTTCCAGTCTATCGGAAGTGCGGCGTTCGCAGCCATTTTTGTGCCGGTATGAACTCGTACGGTCTTTACATGATACCGGAACAAACTGTGGTCAGATTTCATTCCAGATCGAAATTTTCGATCCGGTACAAAAACCGGGATGAATTCAATCCGGAATGAATCATTACGGTATGAAAATTTTTGAAGTATCATTTAAACAAATGCAACGATTTGTATGGAACCGGGACGAACTCGTTCCGGAATGAAACTTGATCCGGTATCATGTAAACACTGCCTAAGTTTATGATTGCATGGATGGATACCTATATATGTCCGTTGCACAGCTGTGCAGCAGGTTCCACATGACTGAATGAGTGAACAGAGAAAAGACAACCTGTACAATGGCTGCAGGTACATGGACGAAAAAACGAGTCTTATACTGGTTACTAGGCAACAATTAAGATAACACGACAAAAACATTTTCTAATAACATTCTCTCTTTCGCTACACTTTCTTCTTTTGCTAACTATTAGTCAGATAATGTTGAACGTTTATATGTAGTTGTCAGTCAGCAGTTTAATAGTCAATTTTTTTTGCAGGAATCGAAACGACTAGTTTTTTGAGCCGCGCGTGTGGTCAAAGACCAACGAACCAGAAAGCTCTTTTGGCTTTATTAAATTTTGTTAAATTTCAATTTTTACATTCTTAAAAGCATTGGACAAAAATGAATGATTATATAAGAAATGACAAAATAATTTTGCATTTCTATGGTACTAAGTTACATATTTTCTGAAAACTTTGATAGTCACCTTCCTGAATTCAGTCAACGCTGACAACACACAATCGAAATGATTTAAACAAATATTAGTTGGTACATTGGCTCGAGGTGACTATACTATTTTATAAAAAAATAGACGGGTAGCTTTTCACGACAGTTTCATCGTCAAGTTGTTCAATCTAAAAGTCAGCTATTAAGACAACACATTCAAAGACAAACGGGTCTTGTACGAGGAACAATTTAGCCGTAAAGCGATCGTTACTTGGGGCGTATAATTCAGTTGATAACTCCTCGAGTTCCAGACAGCTTACTTTTTTTACTTAGTTCCGGAACTCTTATCAATTAAACAGTTGAAAGTTTAAGGCAAGTAACCGGTGCTCTTGCAATACATTAACGTTCAACAAAAACAACAGGAAAGAGCGGGTGCTTCCTAGAATTTATGCCAATATAGATAAAGTGTTTTTATCTTACCAGTTTAGACGGCAGACAATACTTGGTCTGTTTTTCGAACATTCTTGTTCAACTACTCTAAGAAACTTTGAAAAGCTACCAGTCACCTCTTCACACTTACCATTGTTAGCGTAGCTAAACGCTATCACCAGTCAACTGACCCGGTTCAGATGTGAAGTCTTGCTCCCAGGACGAGGTGCCCTGAAGCACTAATGAACGACCAAAAGCTGCAGAGTGGGAGACTGGTGAAAAGTTTTGAAATTTGGAGATTATCTCTTTTTTTTAAACGATTTTTAAGAAATTATAGCAAAAGAAGTCAAAGAAAAACAAAGGGCACCTCCCAACCATTTATACAATTAACTGCCGAACAAAAGTCTCCCAAGAGTACTGTGAAAACGTTAACTCGATCGAAGTATTGAATTGATGTCAAGAAATCTATACAGTCGTGACCCAAAGAAACTGGGAAAGCTCCATACACTCTATATCGAGTCTCAATCCAGCTTAAAGCGCCTAGTTCCCAACTGACATGGCTTGTAACTATACACATACTCGTAAAGCAGTAATGATAATATTAAAATGAGTTACATGGGGCAATTTGTGACACAAAGTGACTCCATTTAAAAACCGGATATACCGTAAAAAAATTACGCGCACATTTGCCAAAGCTCGGATAATTCGTGGAGTTTTGAAGCTATTTCCTTATTTTTCGAATTTCAACATTTGTCAGCTTCCATTCAATCATCTTTAGGTTGACAATCGAGTACTTCCTATTGACAGATATATTGATGTCAAGCATTGTAATTGAAATGCACAAAATTCATCAATTTTGATTTTTTTTTACTGTACCGGAAGTCAGAATACGAGGCTTAAAAAATACAAATCGTTCTCTGTATTCTATATATTTGCTCCGCTTAGAATGCCAGCTTATGAAATGAAATGTTTTCAGTTTACTCAGTGGATAGAAGGTTCATTATTTATCGGGAAGACCGGGTCGTGTAAAATGAGACAGGGTCTTGTTTTGCTTGGGGTTTTTTTGTTAAAAAATGCCGGGTCTTGAAAAATTTTTGCGGTGAAATGACAGGCTTTGAAAAATATAACAAAACTGTCAAAAGTACATAATGGCGCCGGTTCAAAAACTAAAATGATAAAGTTTTTGTATGTGATTTGTCATCTCTTACGGCGATTTGTAACAATCACACACATTCATTTGTTTGGCCATGAGCTGCTAATCGAGTCAAATTTTCCCAATATTAACACGTTTACCTTTCTGGTTTTGTTGAATGATTTATGCCTCAGTTCCTATCGGCACTCAATGCTGTCGGTGGTGCGTGAAATTCAGTTTGTTTTCATAAAATGGTTGTCAAGTCACCCAGAAGTGCGCTCTATTTTCTGACGCTTTGCGCCTAGTTGTTATTGCTTTTCTTTCAAAAATGATAAGCTTTCTTTGTTTTCCTTTTTTGTATAAACAATGCTATTGTTTATACTTGCTGATTTTAAGATACACGTTTGAAACTGCACTTCATATATAATTTCTTATGGCAACTTGTGTTTTCTGTGCATAGTACATGTAAGTAGTAGTAACATCATTTAACGGGGCCATGCAGCCTACGTGTAAATACAGGGTTTACGAAATGCAACGATTCTACCATCTCAAGAGACGAGCAGAAACTGCTGAGCTGTTGTGGAGTCTGAACTCGCCCAACTGCTCAATATTTGAGAAGATTAAGAGAGATGAGTTGGTCCGAAAGAAATTCTTTCAGAAAAATAATTTATGAAAGGAGACAAGTTCTGGAACAGCATCCAAAACGAAATTGTCCCAAAGAAAGGCTCTCTTTTTGAAGTTTTAACTGAGTTAAATATGCCTCCTGCCAAACCCAATTGGGCAGACTTGTCAGATGCCGGTCCGGGCGTCGGCGTTTCCAACTTTGAGGTAAGATTTCGAGACACCGGAAAAACTTGCTCGAATACCGCGTCCAAGCCCATAAGTCTCGTGGAGAAAGTGGTCAAAACGAGGCAGAACGCATAAACTCTGCGATTGGCGACAGTATGGTTGATGGTCCGAGCACGATTGACTGGAAACTTCGCAAACAATACGACGGACTTTCAGACGACGAAATTGCAAAACTTACACCCGAAAGCTTTCAACTACATGAAAAGCAGAGAATGTCAAAGAATGCTTGACGAGTAGCAAATATAACTAGAGACAGGATACACGCACCAGTAATGGGAGATTTCATCACTGCCATTCTCGCAGAGAAACAAGACGAAATTAAAACAACTTCTTTTGGAACAAATACTACCTTAAAATGTTTCAGGATCGTTCAGTTAACCAGAAATCAACTGTTTCAGAGACTGAGAGGATTCTTACGTTCATTAAGACGCACTACCATATCAAACTCCTCCACACAAAGAGAGACACTTGTTGCGTTCGATCCCAATCTCCTCTTTTGGAAGAAATACCTCGCCAGACATGCGTGATTAAGAAATACCAATGATATCCAATATGGCGGATAGGCCAAGGAGAGAGAGTGTAGAACTCCAAAGCGTTTAATAGACGAATATTACGCAGATAAACAAGCAATTAAAATAAAACAAGGAAAAGTGATAAAGAGCTATATGCAGTTGAAATTAAAGAGGTTGACAGGGATAGTTGTAGAATGAAAATACATTTTTCAAAAAGGCTGTGACGAGAGATATGACGAGTGGAGGCCGTATGACAACAACAAAAACGCCGATTGTTCGATTACAACGCATTTTTGTCCTATCGCGTCAACAGATATTGCACTGATGAGTATCAGAAAGACAATCAAAGGGTGACTTTCGAAAGCCATAAGCCCGAAGTTAATTACTCACGAATATTCATCTATTGTACACCAAAATGCTGGAAATTTGCTCATTCTTTTCGAATTTGGCGGTCCATTTATAATTTATGCCTGCGCAAAGAAGCTTAGAACCTAAACTCCTACCGGGATCGACATATTTTGCAAGAACGCCTTGAAGAAGAACGGGAAGAAATCAACTGCAAAAACCCGAGTTTAGGGTTTCAATAAATGGGTTCAAACTATACTTATCTAACGCCCGAAGTGTTATATTTTTTAAGCTCCAGCGGTACATTTACGGCTCATGAATTACATAAAAAAATAAATGAACAAAAATAGCAAAATCGATGACATTTTGAGTTACCAATGTTTTGGGTGTGGTCAAATGTCGTGATGTGATTTAAGATCTTTTTTACTCAGTGAGTTTCATATGAATACAGGGGAACTGTTTATGGAGTACTTGTTTTGAGACTGCCCTGTCATGACCCGGAAAGAGGGTCGCAAGGGTGTTTTCCATGAACCGTGAACGCTAACACTTGATTACCGTGATTCATGAATGAAATATTTTTTTCCCGTGATCTGTGAACGAAAGTATTGCCGTGATTCGTGAAACGACTAATCTATTCCTCGATGTTCGTGAACGTAGTCTAGTATTAGAATATTTATCGTGAAATAATTCTTCAATGTACAAAATAGCCACGCAATTCAGACTCATTGTGAGAACTCGAAAACGTTTGAGGAACTTGGAATGTCGGTCATATCAAGGTCTATCAAAAATACTATTCGTACTGCTTAAACCGAAACTGGAAAAGTCCTGAGCCCATGAAGCGAATTCCTCAACCTGTGCCTGATCCAGAAAATCCTTTGCACTATAAATTAGTATAGATGCAACACCTACTGAAAATCACTATAAATGGCAAACCACGAGACTCAGCCCCGATCGAACATAAAAAAAGCGATGGGACGATGGTCAGCTATCGACCAAGGGAGAAATACATGCAGAGCTTTTGCCGAGAATTATTCGCTGTTGAAAAGGAAAAGCCTGAAAAACTACAAAAAATATTGTCGCATGTACTCGGTAGCGAGGATCGAAGCTTGAGTGATGAGAATAAAGATATGAAGAAGATGAAGATGACATTGTTTTAGCATAGTTGATATACGGACTGGTTGGAAAAGTCGGCAAACCTCAAAAGGGAAATACAAAGAATGTACAAAGATGCTTCGTTTTATGTTGAACGAACCATGACCCAGCAAATTCTTTGTTTCAAGTGTTAGTGAGAATATTTTGACTGGTTATTTGTTGATTTGCATTTCAAAAGCTTTTGTGTTTTCTGCACGTTTTGTGCAGGGTCAAGACCAGAAAACAAAAGAAAATGGCGAACAAAGAGATACAACAATGGTTTCCTAACCAGTCCGTATATATTAACTATGGTTCTAGCGCAGTTGAAGTAAGGTCAAAACAAAAATTTCTGAACCCGAAGTAAAAACGGCTCCGAGCAATATAGAAGATGTTCGAACATTTATTCTCTTAAGAATTACAAGAGTTAACACAAGTGTAAATATTCATTTACAGTTGCTTGAAGCAAAAACTGAACATGTTAAAATTGAAAGGCTAAAAGTTTTTTGTTTTATTTAAAGTATTACTTATTTAAAGTAGTACGTTTTATTTAAAGTAGTACTTCGAACGTTTTTGACACTGTGGTCATCTTCGGTAATGAAGATGACCACAGTGTCGAAAACATTTTGATTAGGCTTGGCTTTTTTTTTAAGACAAATATTACGTAATATAGGTTGAAGAGGATTATCCAAACAGTTCTCAGATACATAAATAGGCCAAATAGGAGGTATGATGAGAGGCAATGTGAACACTTACACAGTAGACACATTAAAACTTCTAGCCCCGAAAATTCTCCGACATTTCGAAGTTTAGGTTAGCATCTGCTGAAGCCGGTTTAATGAAAAGGCTGAAAATGATGCTTGGCCATAACACCCCTAGGCTCAGTTTGTTTGAACATAAAATATGTGGCATCGGACCTATAGAACTCAGACCTTTTGCGTTCGCCGTTGCTTCTTCTTTCACCATTTTCCCTTTTACTCCAATCCCGCTCTCGTCGAATAAATTTTTAAGTTAGTAGGGCCTGTGTACTCAATTGAATCGAGTTTGAACGCCAAACACTTACAACAAGGAAAAAATTAGTGCGCCGGGCCGATATACAATTAGGAAGAAGTATGAATTAGACAGTGAAAAATTAACTGCTTTTATATTTGTTAGTTTTAATGTCAAGAAAATTGTTTTTCACTCCGGGGATGAAAGGGTAGCCAAGACTGTCGGAAAAGTCCCCAAAATAACCTAAAAAATACCAAGGTATAAAAATCTTCCACCCTAAAATATACCTACCTCTCGGTTTCAAAATTATCCGGCTAAAATACCAATTGAAAATTGACATTTTCTCCTAAATAGCTAGCGTGCGGGTCGGCGCTAAGTCCCCTCGTGTTTCGCTGAACGTGAAATGCGCGAGTAAAGAAAGGTACGTGCATAATTGGACCTTTGTCAAAGGACTTTCGTCTTTTAAAACTTCATAATCTTTTTCAGTACGTACGTTTGCTAAACACGGCCAGGACTGCAAGCAACCTAAAAAATACCAGGCTCTTTGTTTAATACAGGTTTTTTTTTAACAAACCCTCAAAGACACCGGACTATTTTAAACCCTAAAAAAAAATCGACGGTCTTATCTAACACCGCCTATAGGGAGTATATCCCTCAGGGCGCGGGCGCTGAGGAATCAGGCTTTCTACGCGGTATTGTGCAACATTTTTAGGCTTTAAAAGATCTAACCCAGCAACTGTCGGCAAGTAAGTAGCACTACGATGGAGTTGAGAAGAAACGTGTTTAAACATTTTTCTAAATAAAAAATCTTACGTAATGGAAACTGTCTAAATTGTTAATCTTACAGTCAATGTGTACTCATGTACATTAACCTTGTCTACCTCAATATCTGTGTATTCTTTAATTTCAGCAAATTTCATGGCTTAAAATCGATCCAAGTTTGAATGTGTATCATATATAGCTAACAAAATCATTAGTGCTTTTTTAATTCGGGCTTCGTAGGGGGCAAATAAAATATTGATTGGCAGTCAAATCCGGCGTAATTTCACCAATATGCAAATCGGCATATATATATACACTCTCGAGAGCTCGATGTACGACACGTGTCCTAAGTTTCGTTTGCCTACTGCATGTTTAAGCTATTATGTAACGTGTTCGTTTTCCTAATATTTTCTTTTCCTACGTATAATTCATCACTCGTATCAAAGTTAGTGAAAAAGAAGACGCATTTTTTTAACTTTTACTTGCTAATAACTGACCGATTGACAACCACCGAACTTGCTCGCCAGTCAGTGGTAGACTTGCTAAGTTTAAAGTCTCAAAAGACTTGAACGGATGTGACTGAATTTGTTTCGCCTACGTCTAAGGTTTGATAAAAACAATCTACAACCATTAGTTCGAAGCCATACAGGGTGGTTATTACTAAATTGAATATAAAAACATCTAACTGCTTCGGTTATTGTTAAATTTTAAATAACATTATTGCTGTTTTTATTTAAACATTCTTTCGAAGCCAGTTCATCACCTCGTTGTTAGTCAATGACAGTTCTCTATTGAAATGAAACAAAAGTGGAAAGACTGTGTGTAAGGTTAAGAAATATTGGTTACTTAGGAGCCAAGAAACAGACCCTTGTTTTCACACACCCCCACTCATCTCCCGTGAGTAACACAATTAGGCCTCCCTTACGTCATACACGGAACAATTATGATTACAAAGCTCAACGTGAATACTCGTGATAAAGTGCGTGGTTGGCACATTCTGTGCTTGTTGCCACCATGGCAAAGGCAAATAGAAGAGCTTTACCGGCGAAGTTGCTTTTTTTAATGGCTACAGTCTGCTTCATTTATCCCGCTGTGTTTGTGAAATTCACAGAACGCGGACAAGTCGGGTTCGAACACGACAGTGGCTCGAGGACTAAGCGGTCCGTTGCAGTTAAACAACCCTCCATTACTGTATCATTATCATCCCCAAACTGTGTCAAGCCATCCATAGACGACTTCCCAAGCGACTTTATGACACAACATCAACGTCTTTACGAAGGAGGAATAATCATACACATTTTGTTGTCGTTGTATATGTTTGCTGCCCTCGCTCTTGTATGCGACGACTATTTCGTCCCGTCACTCGAACAGATCAGTGAATCCTTGAATCTGCATACCGATGTGGCTGGTGCGACTTTCATGGCAGCGGGTAGTTCTGCACCAGAATTTTTCACTTCAGTTATCGGAGTGTTTATCACTAAAGGTGACATTGGTTTAGGAACAATTGTTGGTTCCGCAGTATTTAATATTTTGTTTATTGTTTCTATTTGTGGGATATTTGCGGGTTGTGTACTAACTCTGAACTGGTGGCCATTGACGCGTGACTGTTTTTATTACATGTTAACTGTTGCGGCCTTGATAGCAGTTAGTTACGACAAGAAAATCTATTGGTACGAGGCATTGTGTCTTGTAATCATGTACATTATCTACATTATTATCATGTATTTCAACAACAACCTTGAGAATTTTTTCTCGAAATGTTTGAAGAAGAAAGAGTTCCTTCCGCTAACTGAAAGTGAAGCGGATGGTGATGAATCGAAAAGCCTAATATCAGACGAAGACCACGATAATGAACCTAATGACATTGAAAACCAAGGTACAGAACAAGAAACTGAAGTAGTGTCCTTTGACGACTCGCCATTTACAATGCCAAATGGGACTTTACCAGGTATCTTATGGGTTCTCACCTTGCCAATAGCAACCCTGTTTTATTTTACTATACCAGACTGCCGTAAAGAGCGCTGGAAACGTTTCTACATGCTAACCTTTTCCCTGGCCGTCCTATGGATTGCAGGACTATCCTATATCCTTGTGTGGATGGTTTCAATAATTGGTTACACCTTTGGAATACCAGATGTAATAATGGGACTAACATTCCTGGCTGCTGGTAGTAGTGTACCAGATGGTATTTCAAGTGTTCTGGTGGCACGACAGGGAGATGGTGATATGGCTGTTTCAAATACTGTTGGTAGTAATATCTTTGACATCCTTTTGGGTCTGGGATTTCCGTGGCTTCTCAGAACTGTTATTGAGGATTTCAATGCTCCAGTAAATGTGCTGAGTGGCAGTATTCTTTATACCTCAATATCTCTGCTCGGTACCATTGTAGCTACTGTGTTTCTAGTGGTACTGAATGGCTGGAAACTGGATAAATGTCTAGGTTTGTTCTTTATGATACTTTATATTGGATTTATTTCTGTCGCAACTCTCTTTGAGTTGAATATTTTTGGGAAGTTTAACCTGCCTGAGTGTAAGTCATAAGGTGACTAAAGAATTGAATGGTATTACAAGTTTTGGGTGAGCTACATATACACTATTAAAAGTTAAGAAATAATTACAGATTTATATGAATAGAAGTTTAGGCTAGCTTGCAGCAAGCCCTCAGTTAAAGGTTTTCTTTCTCCTATATTCTAGCTTTACATTGGGATTGTGTCTTTAAGCTAGTGCATGTGTTCAGTTCGTATGATGTATCACTGATTTTGAACAGAGCATGCAATATTGATCTGTTTTGGTGTTATGAAAGTCAGCAGTACATTGGTCAGTTTTAGATGGTTATAAGTTACCCTGAAGTCTGGCTAGACCATCGTATTACTTCATTGATCAGCATACTTTACACATCATCTTGCAATTGTTCCAGTTAATCACAAGTCAACTGTATGTTCTGTTGGGCAGGGTTGTTCAAAGGCTGGTTAACTTTAACCCAAAGCCAAAATTCAAGTAGTATTTTCTTCTCTATGCTAGGAAAGATTTATGATTCTCATAAAGTTCTGTTTAGATTTTCTAAAAAAAATTTGTGTCAATTTCAATACTTCAGTTCAAACCAATCTCTGTAATAAGGTTCTAGCTAGGAAACAAGGACCTAGGTTGAAAATTTAACCCTGGGTTAACAAATTGAAAAACTCAGCCCTGGGGATGGACAAGTGTTCTGTCTGGGGAGTTAAAGACTCTCATCTGCTTTACTAATACTGCAAAAAGTATCAACTTCATGGGCAATTTAGGCTCAACAAAGGATTAATGTATTATTGTGCTATATATATATTGATAAGACCAGACTACTTTCTATATATGAAACACATAGGCATAATTATTAGTATTATTATTTTCAAGGTCTCTAATTAAGCATCTGGTAGTGGTTTGAAAAAGATGTATTTTTTCCTTACATCAATAATAAGAACAAAATTCATTATCCTGTAATTTTTGCCAGTTTTTAAAGGGCAAGACTTGCAGATGTTTTTTGAAAATATTGCAGCATCTGAATTTGACATATAGAAAGTATTAATTGCTTCCACATTCTTTTTCTTCTCAATATAAAACCAAATAACTTTGTTTTCAATTTTCATTTTGGATCGAGTGTTTAGCTGTCTGATGCAATGTATCAAGAGTTTAACAAAATGTTCAACTTACATACACATGATGCAATATGCAAACTCTTTCATCTAACAAGTTGATATAGTCATGAAATTTTGAGTTCGAAAGCTCTAAGAGCAGTGCAATAGTATAATATAGATATATTACACTTTAAAATTTGATAGATATTTAATACACAATAGCTGTTAGTTATATTTGGGGAATAGTGATTTAAATTTTGTAATAATTATGAAAACAAGCAACAACTTAATATCATGCAGGGTGACAAACTGCATAATTGTTTGGCACTCTCTAGATGATTGATAAATTAGCAATTATGGTTTTCAATTGATTTCCAAAATACTAATAATATTATTAAAACTTCAGAGAGTATACATAAATGTGATTATTTACAAGCAAATTAAGTTAAGGGAATTAGAACTAGATTTAACAAGGCAAAAGACAAGATGATTCCTCTTTGAGATTTGATACAACTAATGTTTTCATAATGCTAGCTGGTATTGATCAAGTCAAAATCCAATGACAGTCAAATGGAATGATGCATAGGCATCTAACACAAGTTTTCAAGTAAATTGTTAAGAGGGAATCGAAGGGGCGAATTATTTTTCATATTTGATGCTGCTCCATTTGAATGTGTTCATTACCTGTACCTGAAGCAGAGAAGCTAGGGATCAGTGAATATCTAAATCAAACAACTTTATATTTTTGTAAAATTTTGTCATTTCCCGAACATTTTTATTTTAGTTTCATGCAAAGAATATTGTAAACAGAAATGTAAATTTTGTGTTCTGTGCATCCAGTTAGCCATTCAACCCTATCTTTTTTCACCAATTTAATACACTATAGTTAACTTTCCCTTTCTCTCTTTTTTTCATTTTCATCAACAGCCAATTAAGAAACTAGCAAAGCTGTGACATAAATTTGTTCCTTTTTTCTTATTTAAATTTGCAATAAAATTTCACAGTAAAATAGAATGATAAAATTAAACAACACCACTGAATATCTGTGGTTCTAGTGACCAGATCCACAGATATTATTTTGTTTGGCCTAACTGGGTATTAACTGAAATGAAATGAAATTTTTGCCCTATTGAAAGATATGGTATCAGATAACACAACAACAAAATGAAAATGTTGATTTTTGAAGGTTAACATCTATTTGTAAAGCTTATGTAATATTTTTTTTACTGCCATAGAGGATATCGTATCATAGTGGGTATGCTTACAAATTAAATGATATTGATACTATCATTAGAGAATTGTTACCTGTATATTTTTCTACCTCTGCACATTGGTTGAATATTGTCGCAACCCTGACCATGCAGGATTGGTAATCAATAAATTTAAAATAAAAAAAAGTGACGTGAATTTATTGCGTGCCAATTTAATTATCAGCATCTAGCTTCTCCATACATAACACATACAAGAAAGGAATTAAACCATTGAAGGTGAAAAGCATTTTAATCCTCCCAAACTGTTTATAAGGAAATTGTGAGTCCTGGTTAAGAGAACTCACCAACAAAATTTGTGTTTGGAGTCAGCTGAAAGGGTTAGAAATGTAATTCTCCCAAACTGATTACAATGAAAAGTATAGTTCCTAGTTGGGAGAATTTGCGAACACAACATTCAGTGTTGTATTTGGGGCTGAAAGGGTTAATGTAAACAGCTTGTTATTGTTCCTATTATCGTTATTATTATTATTATTATTATTATTATTATTATTATTATTATTATTATTATCACTATCATAATTGTTATCGTTATTTATACTATTATTATTTGTATATGAAATATGAGCACATGGTGTCCAATTTGGAAAGAATTAGAATTGGATGGGAAAAATTAGAATAATTGCAAATTGGACATTATTTTAGCTGTCGGAGGATTTTTCTTTCATCCAATTGTTTCCAATTAAATTGGACAGCAGGTCTGCAGTCCTTTATTTTGCTAAGGCCATCCCAACAAAATTTTTCGTTTCCCATCGCTCTCCCTCTCGTGTAGGTGGTTCGGTCGGTCGGGCAAAAAAAAATTTAAATGAAGAGATGAAGCGCCAATACAAAGTGGTTAACCCTTGCCGTACTTGTTCGGAAATGGGCGCCAAGGCTGTTGTCACCGCACCGAATACGGTAACAGCATCCGCCGGAAAGAAGAACTATGTTATTTAACTCTATGTTAAAACTAAACTTTTATTTTGACAGATTGAAACTGTCAAGCAAGACTTTTCGACTCTTTAATGAAAGTTAGTTACTGTTTTAATGACGAAAAAAGTCTTGACGAAATGTTGTTTTCCAAGAAACATTCAGTTTGTATTCCAGTTTACTTTTGCATATATATTAAACCTCACGTTTAGTCTGCAATTTGTAATCAGATGGCATGGCAAAATATGTATATTAACAGAACTATCAAATGTCTAAAAAGGCTACAGAAACGAAGTTATTTATACTTCGTTATCGATGATAATTTAAGACCATTGGTGTTAATAAGACAAGATCGTGTACTTGTAAATTAAAATACTTGCTTCTTTCACAAGTCAGATTGTGGTTGTTTTTTGTTTTACTTTTCCAAAAGAATGGGTCGGTCGGGCGATGGGAAACGAAGCATTTAATTGGGATGGCCTAAACAATTAATGATGAAAGTACAAGCAAGCGTGTATGCAGTCTTATTACTTAAATAAGTTATACAGCTTCTTACTGTCAGAACTCCTGCTGTCTGTGGGATGTCATCAAGGACTCGATCGTGTTTCCGTTCGCAGCTTTCGCCAAACACTTACAGACAGTACAGTAAGCAGTTTTAGGGCTTTTAAAGTACAAAAGTATTCTTGCCGCACATTTGTTTCCTTGCCTCAGAGGCTCGTCTTCTTCTATCACAGGAAATCCAAAGTCATCGAAACAGAGAGTAAAACTCAACAACTACAGCTCGCGCCGCTGATGTGGGCTCGTGCTGATTGGCAAATTTTGTATTTTCTTGCATTTGATTGGCTCAGACAAACTATACCCTATTTTCTCTAAATAGCACAGTTAAAGGAAATAGATAGTTTTAAAATATTACATAACACACTCTTTTAGAGACGGACCAGTTCAAGATCGTGGGGGTAAAGGAGGGGAGGGGCGGGGAATGGGCAAAAAAAAAATTTTTCTGAAGCTTGATTGAAAAAAAAGAATTACAGAGAAATTATTCTTCCATCCACCCCACGAGGTCAATTGGTCCGTCCCTTATTATAAGGATTTCTAGTTTTAATGTTCGACCGGCCGGGACCTTCTTAAGGTGGTGTGGGACCCTAGAAACTACTTAAAATAGGAGGTTGGGGTGTGATCAGGAGGGGCTATTGAAACTCCATTTTCTCCAGAAACAAAAGATGGGAGACTGGGTATAGCATGGATGTATGATGGCATGTAACAGCCCATCACGTGACCATGTCTGCCATAGTCTGGTTTAATTCCTGAATGGCAGTTTTGCAGGCAAATCTTTCAAATTTTTATAATTTTATGGCATTTTTGGCCATTTGCTTAGGTGCCTGAGCTCGTCATTAAGGCTAAGAAGGCTTAAACCTTGCCAATATCGAAGAACTGATTGTTGGCACTGTGAATATGGCAAATTTGTGGGCATGCTCCAATCGATCTGCCGACAGTATGGCGTTCATAGACAAGGGGCCTTTTAAGGTGGTCTTATACAACTAAAAATAGAGAGAAAAAGGCCTTTTTTGGGGGGGTGGGGAGGTATCTTAAAACTGCCATTTCTTCAAAATTAAACACTGGAAGGCTGGGCATACCATGCAGGTATGATGTCA
>JAOBRD020710066.1:0-14456 GCA_027575215.2 Hydrozoanthus sils
AGTTTTCGTAGATAGCTACAACAGTGAATAAAGCTGCCCTAAATGGATCTGAATTGAATATCTGAATAAAAATCTACACTATCATATTATTTACAAACGAAACTTTACACGAAGGCTAAAAAGAATAATAAAAAAAATAGAAATTTTGAAAAAGATAAAAAAATAAATACCCAAAATGCATTGTTTTGAAAATTGATTGGCCTTTACGTTGCAAATCTTGAAAACAAATCTTGGACTGCTAAGTTTTGATTATTATGCACTTCCAAAATTGTTATTGCATTGTACCTAAGTATCTAAAACGAGGTAACTTTGAAAATGCAAAAAGCGGCCTTTGACATCGTGGTTGCCATGGCAACAATATTAAGTGGAACACAACGAAACATATATCAAAAGATTGCAAATAAAATTTTAGGAAAAGTCGTAAAATTTCAGCATCGTACTGCCATGCATTCCAAAGTCATTCACAAAAATATAACTGGGGGCGGATTCCGCCGCCCCCCCCCCCTTCCCGGGATAAATAGGGTTAAAGCCCTCGGCTTTTACAACTTCATGAGGGATTTTGGGCGGGCTTGTAAACGGGGTAGGGGGGCTTATATACGGGTAAGCTTTTAAGCGGAATTATAATAAATAAATAGAATTAGAATAAAAAATAAATAATTAGGGACGACGAATAAAACGTATCCGAATGAGAAATTAAAGCTAACAAACCACTGCATTTAGAGTTGAATTTATAAACCTTTATTGTGCGTCACTGGCAACGAAATACCATTGCCTTTACTTGGGCTGTTCCACGCTTCGGAGTAATGGGTTATAATTTGTTAAATTAACAACTTGATTTCGTATTATATCAACACTTTTTCAAGTTGAAGCGGAGAATTGCAAGCGGTCGCCAAGTAAGTGGAGTCGTCTTTTCAGTTTGGCATCCCAACCGTCGTTAGGCTTCGGTTTTATAAAAAGGCCAAGTTACAGACTATCGGTTGCCATTTTTTTATCTTTCTATTCTGGCTAACGACCATGTCGACTGAAAGTCATGGCGAATTTCAAAACGGCAATGGGCGGTTTAAAATAGCCTACATGCAACATCAATAAATCCAAGCTTGCACTCTTCTTTTTGGTTCAAAACCGAGAACGCGTTTACTTGAAGAATAATGTCCACAGTTTATGGAAGCGTGCAACAGCCCCTTTAACAATAAAAAAGACTTGTTGCAAAAATTCAAATGAAATCTAGTTCTGTAATGATTACTGAACAAACGGCATAATAAAAAGCCAGCAATGGTCAAGAATGAAACGTGTTCAAGGGAGTAATTGCCACTTCAAAAGTTTCTGTTTCTATGGGGTGTTTTGCAAGCCCAAAAGTGACTTCTAGAGTAATGTCGGCCGAAGTCTTGAACTCCTAGGTCTAAAGTAGCTAGGGGAAGTAGGAAGAGTTGTTAAATATTGTAACATTTAAAGATGAACAAAATCAGTATTTTGGCATTAATCTTATAAATCAAAATTTTGATTAGGAATCTACAATTTGTGCTGAAATCATTTTCCTTACTTTTGACTATGTTTATCACAAAGGTATAGGAAATGTTACTTGCGAAATAGTCTAAAACTCGGGAGTTTCTAACAAACATGTGTTAAAATAGTTTTCCTAATTATAAATTACTGAAGTTCTTAGCAGTGGTTCTGAGCTAAAACTTATCCCCATAGAAATTACTTCACTTCTAACTCTAATTCTGTGAGTTATGACGAGCAAAGCAGTACGTTAAGATCGAGAAAGCTAAAACTTTCTGATGAATGATTCAACATAAGGCTATAGTTTTTGACTTGCGCCGAAAAACACACAAAGTCTTTTTTTAATCAGTGTGGATTTTTTTCTTTCGAATATTTGCCTTTCATGTTTCTTTCAAATTAATAAACCTTTTGACATTGCTAAAACAATAATGATATCAAACCCGCGTTTAAAAAAACTTTTCATATAGAAAAAACATAGCAAATACTTTAAATGCGTGAAATCCTGAATAGAAGATTTTGTTCATTTCTGTGTTTAATGCGCCTGCACATAAAAAAAACCCAATGCTTTAAAAAAACAGAAAATGCTACAATAGAAAGTATCAAGTCCCTTGGGATTTCTCGAAGCGACGAACTTTTCTCAAAAATTATTTCGTGCCGTTGTCGACTCCTCCGTGACGGCGAATGAGATGCCGAACAACCAAAGATGTTAGATGTTTATCAGGAAACGCTTTAACGGCTTGTTGTTTTTAAATTTTTCCCTTTTAGTTCCCTTTCATTCAAATTGTCGTAAGTTAAATGCTTACTCGTGGTAGACAAGACCAGCCATCCTGTTCAACAAGTCCCATTAAACACGTGTACGCATCGCGGACCTATTTTTTAAAAAGTCGAGTTCAGTACTTTGGTTGCTATGCGATAAGTATGTTACATTGATAAAATAATTTCGATAATAAGCGCACTCTGATTGGTCAATAGGCGTGTTTGCACTAGCGTGTGTAAAAACGGTTTTGACGTCACAAAACTTTCAAATAAACCAGCAGCGATTCAGTGTTTGGGTTTGTTTTTACACAAAAACAAAATTTCAGACGTGACAAATTAATGTCCATTTCCAAAAATAGGAGTGTTGATTGCTTAAGGTGCTATGTGTCAAGTAATGTAATATATACGCTATCAATTTTGCTGTGGGTGGATGATGTTAAGTATTGTCACAGTTTTACTTTTAAAAGTTAACCCACATGTTGGTATTTTGCAACACAGGCGACGAAGGTCCAATCTTTGTTGATCAACTATTTGAAAAAACATCCTCCTCTATGTTTTCTAAATTGAAGATCAAAGTTCGAGTAGAATCTGTGTTTTGAAAGAAATATTTCTAAAAAGAGAAGCTTTTAAAACAAACAGTAATTATTTTTCTTAATATTTGCTGTTAGTCTTAGCTTGCACCTTTATTGTTTCGGATAGAGTGTCGGGGTTTCCTAAATGAATTAAGAAGACAATGGCTACAGGGTCAATGAAATCAAAATTTGCACGTTATGATACAGTGAGACACGATTGCTTAAATCTCTTAAAAGTCCAAAGAATCATTCGTTCTTCAGAGTTATTATGATTATAATCTTTGAGATATTTATCTAGTTGCACGACCAGTCATCGCATTGCTTTCAATGAGTGAGACCGAACGCTTAACAATTCAAAAATAAAACTAAAACCGATAACATAAACGCTAAAATAATATTTGATTATTTCTTTTTATAATCTTGATTTTGTTGGTTCATAATCTTGATAATCTTCTGGCAGCTGTATTTCGAGTTTCGAAGCTTTTGGTGAAGGGGAACCAAATCCGCGGAGAGGAGACCGGATTTGGTCCCAGGGAAATGGAATCCGCTAGGCGATTCGGTCCGGGGAGAAGGAATCCGCTAGCGGATTCGGTCCGGAGGGATCAAATCCGCTGTGGCACCGGAACTCGTAGCTGATACCTATCACTTTCCCATTTTAGACAACCTTCAAGAAAAGATGAATGGTGGAAGTATGTCTTCAATATTATATTCGGCAGAAGCTTACTCCCAAATTTCAGTGCACATCAAAGCAATATACGACTCTCACAACACACAGCTTGGGTTTGGCGTCTCATCGTCAGCAGTCATTTTTCATAGGCAATGGGTCGCATATTCAAAGATCTTTCACTGGTATTATGCTACCAAGACGATACCCTAATCGCCGGAAAAGACCAAGATCAACACATCACAAACTTTTCAGAATTGCCACAACGTATACAAGACGTTGAAAGAGTTGCTGTCATTTAACAGGCTAAATCAGCAGGATTTCCCCTCGTCTCTTTCACAGGCGTTGTTTTTGGTTTCTGAAGCACCCAGATATCACCCGCACTCCAATGAAAGGTTGAGAGAGTAGTCCTCATTTAGCAGGCTGCAACAGTGGGATTTCCCCTCGTCTCTTTCACTGGATTTCTGGAGTCCTAAGATATCATCTTCCCTTTGATGGGGGTTGTAAGAGTTGCCCTCATTTAACAGGCTACATCAGCGAGATTTCCCCTTGTCTTTTTCACAGGTGTTGTTGTGGGCTTCTGAAGCCCCTAGATAACATCTGCCCTTGGATGAGAGGTCGAAAGAGTTACCCTCATTTAACCGGCTACAATTGCGGGATTTCCCCTTGTCTTTTTCACAGGTGTTGTTGTGGGCTTCTGATGTCCCACGGTATCATCTGTCCATGGCTAAGAGGTTGAAAGGGTTGTCCTCTTTTAACAAGCTACAGTCCCCAGATATCATCTGCCTTTGAATGAGAGGTTGCCCACATTTTACAAGGTACAAAAACGGGATTTCCTTTCGTCTCTTTCACAGGTGTTGTTCTGGGCTACTGTCCCCAGATATCATCCAGCCTTGAATGAGAGGTTGAAAGAGTTGCCCTCACTTAACAGGTTACAACAGCGGGATTTCTCCTCCTCTCTTTCACAGGTGTTGTTGTGGGCTTCCGAAGCCCCCAGGTATCATCTGCCCTTGGATGAGTGGTTGAAAGAGTTGCCCTCATTTAACAGGCTGCAACAGTGGGGTTTTCCCTCGTCTCATTTACAGGTGTTGTCGTGGGCTTCTGAACTCCCCAGATATCACCTTTGAATGAAATGTCGAGTTGCGCTCATTTAACAGGCTGCAGCAGCGGGATTTCACCTCGTCTCTTTCAAAGGTCCCAGATACCACGAGTGGTTGAAAGACTTAAACCAACGTTCATCATTTCATCAGACAAGTCTAACAGTTTGGAGTTGACAAAGCAAAAAAAGCGCATTCTCCTCACTTCAAGTGATTGGCCCGCATGAAGCTGAGCAAGGGCCTGGCAACGATTTCTGGGCGTCTTATCAACTGTAATCGACTGAAAAGTATGCCACCTTCTACTGTCTAGTTTACTTAATTGTTTGTAAAACACATCACAAAAGGGTGATAAAATACACAAGACAATGAAAACAATCAAGACAAAAATAACTTTTTTTCTAAGGTATTTTATGTACTAATGATCGTATCCATTGATACTAATGAAATATACTCGGACATACATTCCATGTTTTTGGTTGTCATTTTTACATGTCACACGGTTTTCAATGACAAAAATAGAGCTAGTTGTCAGAGATGCCAAACACAAAGTATTTCCATGCAAAGGGTTTCAACAATGGTAAGAAACACTTACTATCGAAAAATCTTCCACTCCTTAACCTCTGCTACTTTTCTGTTCTGTTGCCTTAACAATAACTCAATTCAAGATGCAAATACACAAATAATAGACAATCATTTCCTCTACATACAAATACAAGGTTGACTACAACAGAGTAAGTGAATGCTACTTCAAGCTACTAAAGACAGTCTCACTTCAGTATCGCATGCTTAATTGGCCCTATGCCGATTGTGATGTGAACTAGCTATATGATGTTCGGAGATAGAAGGAGTTGACATTAGTTAGAAGGCATACTTTCAAGTCTCAGCGTTTAGTACAGTGGGACCCAGTTAATAGAGCCGCCTTACGGGCCAAAAAAATTTGCCGTAATAACGTGATGACCGTATTAACGATGTTTTTTTATAAAACAAAGTTTGGCCATTCGACCGGCCGACCAAACAAAAGGTGACCGTTATAACAAGGTGACCGTATTGATGGGGGGGGAGGGTCCACTGTACTTCAAAAACATAAGCAAACCTAAAATTAAAAATCTTGTAAGCAAAATATTACTTATGAGCAACCAGTAAAACACACTCTTAGGAAATATCCTATTTCTGTTGCTTGCCATTTTTGACATATTTGAAGTTACTAGCTGAAAATTTGCCTTTTTACTAATGTTAACCTGCTCTTTCCATTTCTGGATACCATTTTGTCTGGCTGCTTTATTTAAGTAGCTGTGGTCGTACAACCCACAGCTGCAAATAGCCTACTGAAAGGTCAAAACACACAAGTTTAATGCAGATTTAAGTTCTTGGGTCATCTCCCCCTCCCCCAAAAAGTGTCCCATAAGTGCCTAATTGTAAGTTATGCACCCACCTGATGTTAAAAATGATATACACCTAGGAAGCTGCAGAACATGCCACCACATTCTAACAGTGATTAGGTACCCACAAGCCCATTTGAAGAAATGCTATTGCTTATAAATTAAAGTAATCTACGGTGCTGAATGTCTATTCAAACTTAGTGCTTTTTCATTGCATCAATGATTTTCAAGATTTCAATGAACAAGTTGATGATATCAAGGTAGAGGTTGATCGATGCAAGCACATATTCCTCTGGGGACAGTTTGTGCATCAGCATGTGCGTATCAAAGATGATGAATGCAGAAAACAGCAAGGCACCAACTACAGCCATAGCCAACTCAATCACTTCATTCTGGAAGAACAGCTATAAATAGAAAAAAAGTATGGTGAATAAAACTAAAGCTAGGATTGCACACCTAATGTGTACAGTTCACATTGTATTTTTTGTTGTCACTGTGTTATAGATCCAAACCTCGTAAACATATCCACTGCTGTGTGGTTTTGTTATCCCATAATGTACATTTACCACTCTAATCCAGCTACTTGAAAGGTCTTGCACTTCAAAACTAAAGCATCTAAGGCTAACATCAATAGCAAGAAGCTAATATAACAACAACAAAAATAATAATTATAATAATAATAATAATAATAATAACAGTAATAATAATGGAAGTTGCTGGCCTGTGCATTACAAAGAATGCAGAGATTTGGTATTGACGGTCGTAGATAGTAGATCCGCACATTGATTTCAGTCAAAATTGTACAGTTGACAAGCCATGATACCAGGATCACCCAGTTTGGTTAAAATGCTTTCAAAGGTCATGGATTTGCAGAAGATTTCAAAAAGGTGAAAGTTTGCCTTCAAATTAAACCCTGTCACATCATCAATCAGTTGAAACATAAAATATTGATATCTCAAGAACCACAATTAATTAAATTGACTAAATTTTTTGACCACCATTTCTCGTTTAGCAAGGTCAATCCACTGAGACAACAAAATATTTTCTCTTATGGATATTTTAATAATCAAAATCAAATGTATGCCCACCTGGAAAATCCCAGCAATGATAATAATCCACAGAAAGGTGAAAAGCCTGTTAAGAAAAAAATTAAACAGAATTAAAAATTGTAGCTTATTCTTTGATACACCTGTCAGATAATTTGAGCAAGTTCAAAGCTTTCAAACTCCATCCAGAGCCCTTTGTCAATGAGAAATGGAGTTTGCTCTGCCTCAATATGATGTTGAAAAGCCAAGCAGTACTTTGTAGACTGGGGAGAGTTGGTATCAATACAAGTCACTTTTGATCAAAGTCGCAACTCTCCTGGGAGAAGTAGATGGTATCTCTGGTACCAGTTCATCCCAGGGCTCTTCTGGTGGATTAATATCAACTCTCTGATCTTGCACAAGAGAAGGTCTGTGATGATACTGGAACTATTCAAGTCATTGGTGTAGGTACATTCGTATTATCTTTTCATAACCATTGGAAAAATTTTGCACTTTATAGAAAGTCACTTACACATTGCTTGTGTATTAGGCCCTTCAATTGGTATGGCTTCTAGAAAACTTGTCCTTACTGTAGCACATCCAGTGAGGAAGGAGGGAGGGGGGAGGGGAGTTGGCACTTATTCGTTAAGTGCTTTTTGTTTAAAAAAAAACATTTTTTGAACTACAGTATTCAAGGGAACAAACAACAAGATGCTTTAGTAGGTGGGGCATGTGGGCACAAAAAGATAGTAACATATTGCTTTTATCTAAAACTAGAAACTTACCCAGCTCCCCATGAACTGAAGTCACGCTTGCTCTGAAATGTGTACATTGTCAGAGCAATTGTTGTGGCAGCTGTCATTCCAAAAGCCTCAAGAACAACTGCTTTATCAAAGAATGTCACTGCAATTGAAGGACACATTTGGTTTCAACAAGATTTTCTGAGAAACATGTAGTTAGGCACAGTTTTATCTACTGACAACTGATATTCAAGGGTGTAAAACTTCTTCCTTGTAAACCATCCTAAATACCACAAGTATGAGCAAAATATTGATAATAAAATAAATTTACAGACTATGTCTATTTTAATATCTTACCCAGGGTTCCAAGAGTGTAAGATTCAGCCAAAGTCTGTATAAAAAAACAAAAAGTACATTTATATCCCTACGATAATTCTTTGGAGTAAAATGGTTATAACTTGCAGTGAATTATTTTGTCTTCATCAGGCAATTTCTAACATTCAACACACAAAATAAACTCAAACTTACAAAGGTAAACAGAAGGTACATATTTGTTGGATGTTCTCGTCGCTTGAACACCAGCGCAATCAAAAGTCCCAATGACATTATGAATGACAAAAATAGGAATTCAGGTCTGTAAAATAAAAAAAAAATTAATATATATCAGCTGCATGATCTTAGGAGAGATTTTGCTTTGAACAACCACCCGAAGAATCCTTTGCCTTTGACCCAAGCAGTACTTCCATCAGTTGCAAGCCAATCTAAGACACAAATATAAATTCTGACTGCACTTGTACAATAATTTTCAACATGACTAAGACTTGAAATAAAGTAAAGATGTTGCATTGTATAAGTTCAACACTCATTTCTTTGCCAAAACTTGGATTTACTGAATGATGTTTTCTTTATTGGGTTAGTTGTTATAATGAGATCTTTAAAAACAAGTTTAACTCTTACAAAGTCAACCAATAGCCAGATTGAGAAAGGAGAAGGTTTGGGCAATGTGATAATGCCCTGTTTCGGAGAAAAAGTCTAGCTAGAGAAAGAAAACAGATAATTTTATAAAGTTGACAACATGGTTAGGGCAGCAATGAATTCGCAGAAAAGTGAAAATAGGACAAACTTTGGTAAAAGACAGAAGGAAACCAGGGGTCTGCAAGCTGGCTGATTTTGACTGGATTCACTCTGAGGAGGAATAAAATTCCATTACTTTTTCATAACTTTTGCATGACCACATGCCATTTTCCATGAACCAGCATTATTGAGAAACCAAGGAATCCACTTCAACAAAACAGGCTACAAGCACATTTATTTAATAATTCAATTGCAAATGCCAAATGTACGATGTGCATGTGTTTCAAGCATTTTCTGGACACATTTGCACTCATAAAACTAATGTTAACATTTTATTCACTGAAAACCATAAATCAAGGAAAAATAATTCAATTCCATGACATTTCCAAGACCTCGGGCAGTTTCCCAAATTCTATGGCTTTTCCATGCCTGAAAATGCATTATTCATCAAATTCTGAGATTTTTTCATGACCTTGGGAACCCTGTTTGATAGACTGTTAGATGTCAACCTGTACTGGAAACACCAGAAATGGAAGTTATATTAATTATTGCGTGATCATCATTTCACATCGGTCAGCATATTCTGTAAAAGTTAAACGTTTTCACTAGGTGATCATGAGTTGTGGCACGTTTGTTTGTTTTTTTCATTCATTTCAAGTGAAGAGAGAACTAAAATGTAAGTATTTTCAAGACTTTTGGTTTAGGAAGACGAGTTACCTGTGATTTGTGTTTATATAAGTTTTATTACAGCAACATTTTGTAGGTTTAACCATGCACAATAAGACAAGTGTTGAAGTGCGTTGAAGTATCATGGACATCTTGAAACCATTACACAACCCCACTTACAGTACTTATTTACTTTGACATAATTATTTAATGTAACCAAACTCTAAATAAAAAGTAACTAACCTTGTTTGCACAAACTCCTTGATGCTCGTTGTGTACATGAACAGCCCTGCCACAAATATTGTCAATCCGAGCTGGACACTCAGAATGCCATACACCTTCCGTATGAAACCTAATCAATATTTTGATCAATTAAATTTAGTGAAAAGCCTTAACTTTGTCAATCTATACACTGGTACATAAAACCAGACTAGTCTCAAATTCTTCTTTCTATTTCCTCTCTGTTTGCACAAAGGTGTTTCAATTTCAACAATTTTTGATATTTGCTCTCATTCAACAAATTCAAGCAGCCAATTAAAAGAAATTTCATAATCTCACCCTAAAGTGTCTAGATAGAGCCACCATTTCTTTTTGTTTTTCATTTTATTGTTTTTTGTATATGTGTTAGTGTGACTTGTCAGACAATAAATTATTAACATGAATGTAAATTTTATAATTATCTGTTGTTTAACTACTGATTATCTTGGTGTTATTTTAGAGGTAAAAGTTCTGTTTTGGGACGTACTTACTGTATGAATTCCTGTTCTAAAACCAAAACACTCGCAACTTTATCTGTTACTAAAGCTTTGTTGAACTGTATGCCAAATGAAGTACAGTTGGACCCCTCAAGACAAACATTAAGAAAGACAAACACCTCTACATAACAGACTACTACTCTTGGTCCCTGCCATTTTCTCATGCAGTCATTTACTGTATTTTAAGTTTCTGTAAGATGGACACCTCTCAAAGACATTACAGGCAGATACAGGGGGGGGGGTGGATTGGATGGATTTCCACCTGCCTTTTTTACACTGCCGAAAAAAATAAAACAAAAAAATATGATTTATCAAATGTATGTCACTGAACGTCAACAAAACAGGCAAATTATTTGCAAGTTTACAGATGATTGATGATTTTAAAGCCCACAATGCACAAATAATATTTGCAAAACGCTGTGGGTTGAGAGGCACTCAACACTCAAAACCATATTCGGATTGTACAAGTTTATTGTATTCACACTGAATGAAATATGCGAGCCATTGAATGACGATTGCTTTTATCCAAATGACGAGGAAAGAAGCTTAGATACTTAAACTAAGGCTCAGGCAAACAGACTAGGGCATGCTATGAAGAACTTTGGACACATCATGAACTTTGTCTGTGAAAAGGTGATGTTACAGCCTAGTTGACCCTTCTCTTCAAGGTTGCCTTGTAGATGTATATTAAGGCTTCAAAAAGATTGAAGAAGTTAAACCTTATCCAAATTGGCATTTGTGCTGGAATCGACATGAATATCCACCCCCTTTTTGAAATCCTGTATCCACCCGTGGACATGTACAGATAAGACCAGTCTCAAAGGTGTCTGTCTTCTAAGAGAGGTTTGAATGTATCAGTATATCCTTGTATGGATTAGTTGTCCCATTCTAGGTGGCTGATGCCTTATTTTTGTAACTATAATCGATGCTTGTTAATGCTGTTTTCTTTTTGTTGTAGTATCTAATAAAGTTATTTGTATTGTAAATATACATTAGCTCAGTAGATTCTCATTAAATTTGTTGATACTTATAATTTTAAACAAAATTTCCAAAGCATTAAATTCTAGCTTGGAGTTGTGGTATCAAACACGTCTTTAAACTTTATGTGCTTAATTGCTGAGGTATTTTGCACAATCAGCAAAATACAAATTAGTGACGTAACAAGAAACGCTGCGAGTTCAGAACGAAAGCGAAAGTAAAGAACAGGGACAATTTTAATAGGAAATGTTGCCAGTTTCATCTTTATCAAGAATATGCCTAAGTAACAAACAAAATAATTGAGAAATAGTATAAATATGAATATCTTTATGGTAAAGTTGAATTACATAAATATGAAACTTGGGGAAACGTTCCAAATTGCCTAAATGGACTCATTGTTGTCTACATTAAATCACCTATTTTCTGGAGAGTAAATTTCAATAATTTCTTACCAAGACGAAGCTTGATATTTGTTTGGGCGACTGTCACTCCATACGTAAAATCATCCTCCAAACTGGAGAGCTTTGAGCCCCCAAAAACAGACGAGTCACTTGCAGTCGAAGCCATTTTAGTTCCGAATCTTCGAGTTTTCCTTGTCCTTCGGGAATACGATATTAACTGGAAGTTGATTGGTCAATAACAGAAATATCAAACCAATAACAATCCGCGTTCAAAAAATGTCTGTTGCCTTAGAAAATATTGCAGCAATACTCTGATTGGTCACAGGCCAGTAAATCGACTTTCTTCAACCTTTTTTGGAAACTATTGCCAAATATAGATAAATGAAAATGTCAGCTGTTGCCTACAAACATGACGTCAAATTCAATGGCGCCATTTTCGCTGGATCTTCTTTCGTATCATCACTGAGTAATGTTTGTTTCGTCTTACATTACCGCATTTTTGATATTTTGTGTTGTATCTTGATTTGTCATTTCATTATGGAGAACAAGGAGGAAATATTACAAGCTCTCCATGGTAAAGAGATATTGTAGACTTCCCCATGCCGTTGTTGAATCAGTATCAGTATTCATTAGAATATTTTTGGTTCGTTAGAGTTTGAGCGAATGGCTGACGACGACCGTGCTATGTCACCTGAATTGGAGAGTGTGGTATCATATATTGCTAAAACTGGTCAAGTCGTGTAAGTATTTTGCTTTCCTTATGTCAGTGTTTTTGCAACAGTCAACATGTGTTTCAAATATGCGAGCATAAAAATATTACTATCGAGTATCGTCTAGCGATGCCGATCGCGTAATCTTTTAGCTGCCGCAGAAATGTTATTTATCGGTCTTTTAGAAGGTTAGTTTATAGATCGAATATTCTCTAAAAAAATATGGATTATGGTAAAAGTTTTGTTTTGCATCAAATCAGATCAAATTCAGAAACTGGTGAAGGACTCGGAGTGTTTGGTCAGCGGTATTCTTCAAAATGTTGCGCAATTCAGCAAAAAAAAAACACCAAAAAGTCTTGTTTCAGAAAACTTAGAGTTATTACATGAAAGGGCTTCTTAAGTAACAAATAGAAATCTTTTTAAGCTATGTTTTGTGTTCATCTAAAATCTTTTTTATTTTGCTGTTTTATTTGAGTCCGACAAAGTTATACCTAGAAACTTTTTGGTTTTTTAATAGTATAGAAACAGTTTTGTACATTTTTGCAAGAAAGGTACTGATTCCCAAAGCATCCATATTTGCCATCCTTTCACAGTGTGCTTCAAATATTTATGAAGTTGTTCATTTGTTGATCAACTAAAGGTGCTGACATTTCAAGTGTTAGCCTTTTGTCAGGGCAAAAAATGCTCTGATAATGGACTGTTACTGGAAATACCAGATTTGTATTACCAAATATCAGACTAGGTGTCAAGACACATACACCATCCCCTTTTTCTGCACAGCAACAGGTCAACATTCATTTTCTTTTAGAGGTGTTAAACTTTGGAATTTTCTGCCACAGCAAACCTTTGCAAAATTTTGATACTTTTAAAATAGCTTTGAAGAATTTTTAATGAACAAATTTTTCATGCGATTCCTTATTATGTGAATGTACGTATTATATGTCATGTATTTCAATTTTTGTTAGAATGTTTTGTGATATTTGATATCTGAAAAGCCTTTATTATTATTGTTATTGTTATTATTATTATTATTATTATTATTATTATTATTGTAACTACCAAAATTATTTTGAAGGAGTTAAATAAAGAGAAGTTAGACAAAAAAATCATTTTTCTAGTTGAAATCACAGAAGCAAACACTTTAAACTTGATCAAATACTGTACTTTAATTTGTTTACTGCCAATGGCTTACAGAAGAAAGAAAACAAGTTGTTTGTAAACTGTGTTTTATCTTTTTTTTCAGCTTTCCTTGGAATTCATTAAAACCGCTATTCATGTTTAAACTTGACAAGGTTTGTTTATGTTTCAATTTTTTAGGACAGTCATGCTAGTAGATTTATGTTATGTTATTGTGCACACACCTTAACTCTTTCAGTCTTAATAATTATTTAATCTCAACGATGTATCATGTTGTTAGCAGTCAAGTTCTCGATTTGATCCAATCATGTGGTTTGTCTGTCAGTTGATCTACAGGACAGTTGCTTAGCATTAGACGAAGTACAAACATTTATTGATCCAAATAAGGAGGCCATACTAGAACTAGATCCAAATAAGGAAGCACTGCCACTGCCATGAGCCAATGAAGTGAACAACCCTGCACACTGGTCACGCGGTCGGTCTTGGAAGATTTTTGCTTTTCATTTCAGTAATTCTGTGTTTGATAAGTTACCATTTTCACGATATCAAATGTTCTATTTTATGTAAGAAGTTAGATGATAACTGGCTTGAACTGAAAGGGGTGAAGGTCATTAACAGTACTTAAACATTTCTAAATGACAGCTTTCGGTATCCTACAATAGCTTGACAGCTTTATCTTTACCTGTGGTAACATCTATTATTACTAACTAGTATGTAGTAGCTTGCCTACACGCAATTTGATTGGTTTAGAAATAGTAGTTCTGAGACAGTATTTACCTGCGAAATAGTATTAAAATCCCTATCAAGCTTATTTTTTTAAGTTCCAGATGAAAAGTAGAACCTTTTGATAATAGTAATTTTGGAAAACAAAATCTTTTCTAGCCGTTCCTGTTACATTTTTTAGACTTGAAGCGTGCAATGATGACGTAGCAGAAAGCATATGACGTAGCACGAGTCATGAAGCAGAGACAATCTTTTTTACCTCAAAAAATTCAATCCTGG
>JAOBRD020710172.1:0-14455 GCA_027575215.2 Hydrozoanthus sils
TTTAGGAGCATTATTCAAGCTCAATGCTCTTACAAAGCAGAACAGAAATCGAATTGCATATATGTAGTAGAACAAGGGACTGCAAGCAGTCTAGTAGCTTCGCGTTTTCAACCCTAAAATATACCAGGCTCTTGGTTTAACACAGATTTTCATTTAACAACCCCTAAAATACCGGACTAACTGTTTCAACCCCTAAAAATACGACGCTCATACATTCCAACCCAATATAGGGATAACCGTCGGAAAAGTCCCCCTCATCCCCGGGGCTTGTTCTAGAGTGTGCACCACACGAGAACTATTCTTGCAGTAAAAAGGCACTTTATTTCAAAGTACACACTTTGAATAACGACCTTTGTAAGGGTAAATTCTTCAAAACCATGTTCTAAAATGGCTTTGTTCTGCTTGATTTTGTGTCTATTGCCGTTTACAATTAGAGGAATTTATTTTAACAGTCGGCCGACTCCATTATAGGTGTTATAACGAATGAATTAAAAGCTTGAAAACACTTCCGGATTTGCTTGAGCTACAACCAAAGTAAACAAACAAAAGAACCGAAGTTCCACGCGGAATGGAATTAATTTCCATTTGTTAGAATTCTTCTCTATAAATGACTATGCTTATAGATTCATCTGACTCTCATATCTATCCGACTAACTTTTGCCGCAAATTTTCTTGATCCTATTTGTACATATAAGGTAGTTTATCTCCGTCACTTCTTCAGTATCGCATTCAGTTGGGTATCGAAATAACTGTTAAGAAAATCTTTACAATTTTGCCATCTTCTCTTAATCATATTGCCCAAATCATTTATCCTTATGACAGTGTATAACTATTCGTTAATTATTTGATTCTTTCGGAAAGAAGTTTTTGAGTATGACTGGACAGAATTTTCTGTACGGAAATACATCGTCACGCAAGTATATCATTACGCTATTCTCATATGTCTAAACTCAACAGACTCTGTTTGAAGACTTCAAAATCTGTGCAAAAAACAAAAGCAATAAACTTTTTTTTCCAAAAGCTTTTTCGTAGTTGAAAATAGATTTGGTAAACCCTCGATATTTTTGATTATTTAAATAGAAAATATAACTTAGTAGCTCGAAGGAGCCCGACAGTTTTTCTAACAACAGACTCAAATATGCGAGAGGGGGCGAGAGACAGTTTTCAACCAAACAAAAACCTGGCGGGCAGCTTATCTGTGAAATCATTATCAAAAGTTTTGATTTGCTCGCTCGGCTTAACACAACAATCTCACTTGTTCTGATTGGACGTTACGCGAAACACGCCGAAAGAATTAAAATTTAGCGTCATATATTGTTTCTATAACCTTGTCAAGGGACTGTTTTTGAACACTATCCATTCTCCTCAACGTAAGTTGGATAGCCGAGAGCAGAACGTTAACACTTGCTTCAAAGAAACTGAACAGTTATGGGGCTTAGTAAGGACCAATTGTCTGAAATGGAAGAAGCATTTACGCTGTTTGACAGCATTGGCGACGGCAAAATTGAATACGATCAGGTTGGCAACGTTCTGCGCTCCCTGGGTCTAAACCCGATGGGCTCGGATGTTCAGAAAATTGAAGATAGCTTCAAGCCCAAGCGAGTTGCATTTGAAGAATTTGTTCCCGTGTTCGAAGAGGAGAGCAAAAAACCGCCTCTCGTCCGTGAGGACTTCGTTGAGGGTTTAAAAGTGTTCGACCGCGAGGGGAATGGTTGTATTGACACGGCGACATTCCTGCACATTCTCTGCAACATGGGGGATAAAATCAGTGAAGATGAAGCGAACAGCCTCGTTCTTCCAATGGAAGATCCAAAGAAAAACGAAGTTAGTTACGAGGAAATGATCAAACTTGTCATGTCTCCACCGCCTTCATCGGACAAGTAAACACATTTCAAAACTTACCTGTGAAGTATTAGAACACTGACAAAAATATTCCTCTGAGAAACCGGATTTTTTGCAGTTTCATCTATCGTTATTTTTCAAGACGAATCAACTGTGCTGTTCTTTTCCCTTAACAGCGTTTGCTGTAATGAACAAGATATGAAAATTTTCTGTCACAGCAGAAAAATCAAGGACAGAGATTTTTCTATCCGAGAAACGAAACTAAAAAACAAAGCCGGCGTCTTTGGTTTGACTGTTTTCACAATTTACTGAATTCCTGTTGTCGTTTTATTATAGAACTATGTTATATGAAACTCAAAATCGCGGTAAATTTTGTTGTTGTGCTTTTCAAAGTTGAAAGACTTAAAATAAAATATTATTAATAAAATATTTTATTAATGTGTGCCTTGGAATTGGGTTGTCTTGTAACTATGCGAAAAAGTCACGCCTAATCTGCGACTTGTATGACGTAATGATCTGTGATATATTAATATTGTTGCATGAAAACTATCTGGTCAGTGAGACGAGATGAAAACCAGCCAAGTCAAACTTTTAATTGTACAGGTAAGATAAGTCATAATTTTACTTCCTTAGCAATGTTGCATTGGCGCTAAGCCCCCTCATGTTGCGCTGAACACCAAGGCGTGCGCATAATAGGACGTTCGCCAAAGGACTCTAGTCTTAACTTCTTACCAGTACGCAGGTTTACCAAAACAAGGAACTACAAGCAGTATAATAGCTTCGCGTTTTCAATCCTAAAAATACCAGGCTTTTGGTTTAACACCGATTTTCTTTAAACAACCCCTAAAATATACCGGACTGACTATTTTAACCCCTAAAAAATAAGACGGTCATACCTACAACCCCAATATAGGGAGTACCCCCTGGGCTGAAAACGAAGCAAATTAATTGTGTTCTTCGCCGTGCTTGAACCTTGGCAATGTCAATAGTTAGCAGTGTTACTGACTAGCAATGGGAAGAGCAGGCTACAAACTGTAAAGGAAGGGAAACTGATAAGAACTAAATAAACTTCTCGTTAAGGCGGGGGTACACCCAAACTTTTTTTGGTTATGGAGAGAGTTGAAACAAATATTTGAAAGAGTATTGAGTAAAATATCACCAAACATCAAAAAATGAAAATCGTTCAGGGTTTATATTCAAAGGCTTGATTACTGAACCTCTCTTCGAACAAACGAATCCTATTCAGATATATTCACTCTATAGATTTAGCACTAGTATGCAATTATAATTTATTCTAGGCTGAAAGTATTAGTTCTTAAGATCGTACTTGTATTTTCAACTATTTGAATAATTTTGCTTGAAGAATCTATACTAATTGACTTGACATTGTTTAGTTGCAGTCCGCAAGGCAGCAAGGATTGCCAAGGGAATACCTCAAAGAATGGGCTTGAAATATAATTATCAACAGTAAAAGCAATTAGTGTGTGAGTCTGCAATTTCCATCTTTTCTAATGAAAATTAGTCAGTCTAAGCTGGACTTTGACTTTTAACATCATAGCTAGATTGTTAGCTTTACATTGTGGTTCGTAGAAGCTCTCCGTTATAGTGCTCTGCGCCATAATTTGGTTTTGGGACGCAGAAAGACAACATGACAAACTCAACCAACACTTTAACAGAACAACAGAGAACCGAAATCTCCGAAATTTTTGAGCTCTTCGACAAAGTTGGAGACGGCAAGATTTCCCCCCAACAACTTGCCAGTGTCTTACGTTGCTTGAACCTAAACCCGCAGGCCGCTGACGTAAAGAGGTTTGAACGAATGAAAGGACGTATTTCAGTCGAGGATTGCTGGCATGAATACAAATCCCTGAGGGCAAGACATCCCGCCGTATACGAAGATTATGTTGAGGGTCTAAGAGCGTTTGACCGCGACGGCCAAGGATTCATCAATACAGGAGAGTTGATAAATGTTCTTTGCCTATTGGGGGATCGCTTAACAGCTAAAGAAGCAGAAGAGATTGTATCGCTAAGAGATGATCATGGCAAAATTGACTATGAGAAACTGGTGAAGGATTTGATTAATGAGTAAAAGCAGTGGTTTGTTTAGCCGACATTTGAACACTATTAGTATAATTAACTCCAAAAATCAGTAAAGACTTCTGTGGCAACATCAACGTCGCCTAACCCTTTCACTCCTACAATATATAATTACCAACATCAAAATTCTCGATCCTTTCATTAACAATAGTGTAAATCGATTAAAACTAGGCATTCTTACATATACGCCTAGCTACCATCCTGTACCACCAATTAGCTGTTTCTATTAAAAACCAATAAAAATGGTGAAGCGCTGTGTAGTTTGAAGACACCATCGTTCTTTCCTTTGTTAATTCTTTCTACGAACGAATTCTTATAGCACTTTGTTGTAAATTGCTTTTGAAATATATCTAGTTTTTAAAAATGTGTATCACATACATACAAAGTTCTACAAAACTGCAATAAAATTTCGCTGAAAATCAGCCTAGGCATATCGGTCACTTTGGATGTTCGAACTCTCGGTGAAGCCCTCTTAGCTAAAAATATTTGCTTTCATTTGTTTTGTAGTGGTTTACTGGATTTTGCACCGAAAGCGAGGTAGGTCAACACTGATTTAATTTTTAGCGTAGGTATTCATCAAAGTGACCATTGTAGCGACGTATCTAGAGGAAGACAATGTGCTTTTACTAGTCGTTCAGCTCTGAAACTTCATTTTAGGCAGTTGGTTTGGTTTCGTTGCCTCGTCGTGCGACTCATGAGCAGCTGCACGTTGCCGAAAATCACCGATCGGGTAGAGGCAACGACGTCATTTCAAAGGACTACAGGTACGAGTCACAGCGAAACATGGCACGGATTTGTTTGTAACAGTCAGCTGAATGATTTATTTGGCTTGGTTGGATCAGCTGTTATCTTAGGAAGCGAAAAATGAAATCCCAATATGATTACCTTGATGCGTGTTTTCAATGTCAAGTAAATCAGCGCTTGACAGTTATCTAAACCTACCTCGCTTTCTCGCAAACTCGGTGGCGAAACTTCCCCAAGTTGCAAACTCGTTTTGCTTCCAAAAGCGTGTGGCTACCGCTGACCGAATACTACGTGCATGCTTACAAAGCGAGCCAGCCAGTCCATCAATAAATCGAGTCTTGAACTGGCTACACCTACTCGGCCAAATTGTCAAGAATAGTGTTTCTGCGAGCGAGCGACTGTGGGTATTCAACAAGACCGAAACAGCTGTCGATCCTCAGGATCAAACTGTTTTTAGAGTCCAGTACAGGCTTTAATTCCTTCTAACCTGTGAGGGCTTAGTGCCAATTTACGGTTGCTAAACGTTCTTTTAAGCTGATTTATTGCCGAGATTATGAAATCGATCGTCCACTAAAAACTTGGCAAGATGAATTACTAAATTCTCCCAAACTACTCATTGAAATATTATAGACATAAGTTATGAGAATTTAAAACTCATCACTGGGCACTGTCTTAGGGTGAAACGCTGCGTTCAGTTTCATACATTCAAAGTACGCTTGTATTGCGTGCACGGAAATTCAATAAAATTACGCTTGTTAGCACGGAAATTCAATAAAATTCCGCTTGTTGACTGCCAGTGTCTAACATTAGGGATTTTACGCAACAAGGATGGCGACACCGACGATGACTGCAGACAACAATAGTGAATACAATAGCTGCACGTAGGAATGGATCGTGCTGGCCACCTGCACACTGTCGTCTTTAGCATCCCTATTAACCCGGGCATTATCTACGTTGGTGCTTCTCTTTGTGCACCAGGAGCCTGGGCACAAGTTGGGTGGTTAGCTGGCCATTGGCAGGACCCGTGATTATGGGCTGGTGCAATCCATAAATGGCAAAATTTCCGTACTCACTCGTACTTTAGTTATGCATGCAAACTAATTTGTATCTTTACTTTTTTCGCTTCGTAAAATTGGAAGATATAAATCGCTTACCTAAACCCTGCGTCGGGAACGGACCGAAGTGTTTGAATATTTTTCACACTATTTACAATCGATAAATCGTGTGCAAAATATGATTTTGTGGTCTTACCTGGGTATAGGGGCTATAAACTTTTACTCAGTCTACCCTATAGGGACCCGGGTCTAAATTTACTTTTTCGTCTATCATGTCGCGTTGACTACGTTTTGGGTGCTTCATAAGACTCTTCCCCTCTGCCCCACTCCTCACCCCAACGCCGCTAACTCAATAAACTTCATTTCATTCACGAGGAAGTCAAGCTGTTTCTTTGTCGTTGTAATACTAATTTGGATCCCAAGTTCAACATGTTAACAGATATTTTCATTCATCACCCAGAATGTCTTTATTTCTATTATTTTGTTTTAAAAATGTTTCCATTGCATTAAAACAATAAACATTTTTTTCCTTACAAGTTAGGATGAACTTGTATTTTTTTTGTATGAAGTGCATTACTTTTATTGAGTGAGATGATGATTTAATACACTAGTACTACTGTACAACAAAGAAGTCTTTAACTGACAATTTTAATAAATAATATTATAATTAATACTATTTTCCCCTTCTTTGTAAAGAAATCTAGTCAAGGCCCATGCACTGGATCTCAAAGCAAAAAGTTGTGGAATGCTGGATTCTGGTTTTCAAACACAAATATTGCTGGGGTGGATGATAATAAATATCTCCCTTGCACTTAGTAGATATTCTGTAACAACCCACCTCAATTAAAATATATTAGATGTTAAATACAATAAACAGTGTTCTAGATTTTCACTAAAGAGATATATCTGGGGGAAGGAAATCAGTATTTCCTAAGATGAATTCTATTTGATTATGAAAAATTCTGCAAAGAGATTGGTTTAAGTGCAACACAGAGACATTTTCTGAACAATATTCTATTTTTATCATGCTTAATTTCTTACCTATAATATTGAATATGTTAATACACTGTAACTTAATCAAATAATTAAGATATGTATAATACTCTTGAAAAGATATTACTGTAATTATATTTTTAAACATTATTTTTCACACTCAAACAATAAATCTTGGTCTTTCTTCATCAGTTTTACCCAATGCAGTTTTCAAACGGTAAATTACTATAAGATTGGTGCAAATATCTGGAGGAGTTTAAAAAATGTTACTCCTGTCAACTGCCCCCTCTTATTAATTATTCTCTTAAACAAAAGCAAAGTTTTGCTGTTATTTTGACAGCTTCTTGATTAGAAACTCCTATTTCATTTACTAAGCAAGTTTACATGTTGCTTTGCTGCACTGAGTAACTATGTCAGATCCATAACGGAAACAGGGAAGCTTTTTTTAAAACTTGAAAGTTTAAGAACTATTCCCTAAAAAAGAGTTATAGGGTGATCATGAGGTGAATTTTTTCATATGCTATTTACAACTTGAAGCAACAATTTTAACCTTTAATCAGCCCCAAAAGCAAATTTGTTACATGGCTAAAATCTCCAAACTAGCAATGAACTTTTCACTTGTCCAGTTTAGGAAAATTTTGCTTTTCATTTTCTATTGTTTATGTATTTATGCATTATGCATGACCAACCAAAAAATTAGGTCTGCAGGCCTAACAGGTCACTACTAAAGGAGAGCATGCTAGTTTAAGAAACACATTTTTACATGTATGCCTGATATAGTAAACATTTTTTTAAGGTTTAATTGTTACCCTTAACTGCAGTTCCCTTCACATGCATTCACAAGTTTAAAAAATTATACATTCTGGCCTCAAACATTCCTTGCTTTGTGTACGTCTTCGAAAGTAAGGTATGGAAGAATCTTGACAAGCTCCTGAATGCCCTGACGAACAGTAATGGTTGATTTGAAACCAAGTGCTCTTATTTTAGCATAAGACACTTCGTAGTTCCGTTTGTCTTTATCCTCTCCATTAATTGATTCTGTGATTTCACAACCATCAACTGTCGACTGAATGAGTTTTGCCACCTGCGATTTGGTCAAGTTCATTTGATCATCTCCAATATTGTAAGCTTGGCCTTTCATGGTGTCAAAGTTTTCAACTGCAAACAAGAACGCTCTGGCTGCATCTCTTACATGAAGGAATGTGCGTTTAAAGTTTCCCTGATAGAGATCAAAGTGTTTCAATGTCAAAGCTTTGTACGTTAGATCATTAACTAACAGGTCAAGCCTTAACCTTGGGGAAATTCCAAACACGGTTGCTAGACGAAGTGCCACTCCGCTTGATGCAAGAACCATCTTTTCACCAGCAGCCTTCGAGCTTCCATAGAGAGTCAGTGGGCTGATAGAGGTTTCTTCAGTGCAGAGGCCATTTTCTACAGCGCCATAGCAAGATCCTGTCGAGGCATAAACAATTTTCTGTCCAGGAGAGAGTGCATCAACAACGTTTCGAGTTCCTTGCACATTGACACGCTCTGCTTCTTCTGGATTTTTCTCACAAGCTGGATAGCCCACAATGGATGCAAGGTGAATAACAACATCGCATGTTTCCATGGATTTCTTTAGATAATCAAAGTCCAAAATATCTCCTTGGATGATATGAAGATGAGGGTTCCCAGCATAAGCCAACAAAGGTGTTATTCCCCACATAAGCTTGTCGTAAACAGTAACAGAATACCCACACTTAAGAAGCAGAGGCACTAAGGTTGAGCCCAGGTAGCCGGCACCACCAGTCACCATAACATGTTCCCCCCTATGACAGCCTTTCTGACACCCACTAACATAATTCAGTACAGTTGAAAACTCATTTTTCAGTTGGACCTTCTCATCATTATTGCTACCACATGGTGACATGTAGTCACTGCCACAAGATAAATCACTACTGTAACTACTGGTGTCACCTTCTTCCTGGCTTCCACTACTGTCTGGACATCCATTAAAGAAGGGACTACTCGAGTCAAAGAAACCATTTTCCTCTTCAATTATATGATTCATTGCACAGGTTCCTGAAGAAATGAAGTAGGTTTTGATTACTTTGCATAATTTGTGGGGTTCCACAATTGAAAGTACACATGAACATAGATTTAACACTGTCAAATCTTGTCAAGATTAAAGTCTTTGGGTTAAATTGAAAACCTTGCAAAGAAACCCATGTGGCTTTCTTTGTATGGGCTTCATTCAAGATAACTTTTATAAAGGGAAAACTGGGGCTTATCACAAAATTAAAGCATCAAAGTACTGAAAATTACTACAGTAAAACAATGGGACTTCTTATGAGAGACTAGGGTCTGCCAACCTTTCTGGAAAACTTCATTTCTTAATACATTTAAATGATATTTCCATATTTAAATGGGTTTTCACATTCGCACATTTAAATTGGTTTCGAAGTCCCCCCCAAAATCCCCCAAATACCATTAAAAATACTGAAAGATATGTATAGAATACTATTTTAACCCCTAAAAATATGACGGTCATACCTTCCACATCATTATGTCGAGTTTTCCCCCCCCCCCAATCCCTGGGCAGTTTCCTAAATGTTTAATATACGAGATTGAAGGCACCATTTCAAAAAAAAGGAAATATAGTGCGAAGGATGTATTTATTAATAGTTTATAGTTAGATAAATAGGTATCTGTAATCCAGAAAAAATAACACAACCTTAAAACTGGTTCTTCTAAATATGACATCATGCTCCTCTAAACATTAACACATTAATTGAGAAAGTGAGAACAAAAAGTTGCCCTTAGGCTTAGGAGTTATCTTTCGCTTGGCTGGTGATTCCTAGCCGGCCTAACTGGCGTTTCCATTGAGTTTTGGTGAGACTTTCTCTTTTGGCTGCGAGAAACTTGGGGCGAGAGCAAAAAAATGAAAGGAGGGGGTAGGGGAGAGGAGTGAAGGAAACATGCCTTTGAAGTTTGGAAACTGCCCGTTTGCCAGCGAACGGGGCTCGTGATTGGTGCGGTTTCGGTCAGACTGGCTACAAGTGTCAATAAAGGCAAATCAAAGTAATGTCTTGTCTTGATTCAGTAACTGAAAAGTTTCATTAGCTGTGGGAAGGAAAAGCCAAAGCCCTAAATTGCACTTGTAATCTCGAGCTTCAATGCAATTCCATTTTAATAAGAACCCAGCAGTGGTTTGAGAAAGGTCTTCAATCAAACAACGTAAACAGTTGCATTTTGATTTAAAAACAAACTGAGTTTCATCTGATGATGCCGAATGGCACACAAACCGCAAGCTAAACAGCAAGGAAAGGTAATTGTTCGTCAAAATAATACAAAGTGAACCTAAACCCAAAGTGAAACTTATCGACCGGGCGGCAGACGTCGAGTTCAAAAACTGATTAATTTTTTAAATAGGCTGGGCTAAAAGTTCAGACAAAGATTCAACTTGAAGCCTTAAAATGCTAATTTAAGAATCTCAAACACGAAGGAATGAGTTCAAATAATATGTATAATCAAGTGGCTCAAACCACCATGGACATATCAAATCAGCCACATGAATTTTCCCATAAACCTCAATTGCTTCCACAGGCTTACCACCCACAAGTGGCTTGTTGTATACTGTATTCATTGGTTTCTGTTAATAAACTGGTGAATACAAAATATTAAAATGAAGGTGTTGTCAATCTTAGTGGTGGATTTTCATAGGGAAAGAAAAGAGGGAGCGATACGGAGAAAGCAAAAAAAAATTGGGGAAAAGAGAGGAGGGACTGGGATCAAGAGAGGAGAGAGTATTAATAAAGAGAAGAAAGAGAAAAGGTAAGCAAGTTGACAGTGCGAAATCGTCTGTCACCCTCATTCAAACTCATCTCTACAGCGACTCGCTCTAACAACGAGCAAAATTCGAACACAGCTCAACCAGGCACATAATACATTTATCACTAGCATAATTTTAGAGCCTTACCTCAAATATCCATGGAGAAAATCAGTCATAAACAAATCACTTTGCCAAACTCTGGATGATTAGTCCACACACAAGACAATCTGAATTCAAAGAATGATGGCTGTTAAAACTTCAGCTGATCAGAGCGAGAGCTGATCAGCCAGCCGTTACACATTTCAGGTTTCCGTTTCAGGGTTTTTTCAAAAACAGAAACTTATATTTTCGTTGAATTTAAGAGTTTCTTGAAACAAGAAAGATGAGTTCTTTAATAAAGCTGATGTCTTTAAATGAGTTTGAGAAGAGTTGTTGGTAAGAACCTTGTAAGCAATGTGCATTATAACAATTTCAACATTTGTTTTAAAAATTTTAAACATACTTATTTTTCTCTGGGTTTTTCCAAAAATATGAACCCTGTATCGGGGAAAATGTTAGCTTGGTAGGGGTTATGGATAAATATAAGCAGGAGAAAGAGAACCTAAGTTTCATCCTAAAAACCTGGGAAGTTCACTCAATTCTGTGTAGGGTTGTTGGCATAAAGTAAAATCTGTAAAGCTTTCTAATTGTTGGAAAAAAAAAATTCAACCGCCAAACCAAAATGCTGACTGGAGAAGTCTTCCACTCAATGTTTCTTATAATGGATTGATTCTGAGACCAAGGAGCAGTGATCCTGCTAAGTTGACATTTACCAGACTGACTGGAGTAAACGTCAACAAAAACGAGTTGGCATTGCAGCTGACTATAAACCCAGAAACTTTTGAGGAATTAAAGGTTGAGGCGTCTTGAAGGGAACTTTACCAGGAAAACTTGAATGGATCACTCAATGGTGGGTTGTTTTTCATTCTGGAATTTTTGGCTAAATGTAGAGTAATGTTGAGGAGTTGACAAAACAGATCAGTAGAGTTTGACCTGCTTGTGTCGAAGAGAATACGCAGCGACTAAGTTGTGTATATCAGAGGCTACAAGTTGAAGAAAACCATCATGTGGTTTCGAGGCAGTGTATGCTTATTTTGACGTTGCAAGGGATTTGTGGGAAATGCAAATACGCAGAGATTACTGTTGAAAAGAAAAACAAAAAATATGAGTTTCTGCTTTGAAAAAACCCAGCTAATCCGCAGATTGGTTTAAAATTATTTCCGTTTCTGAAACGGAAACACGAAATGTGTGGGCTGATCAGCTCTCAGTCTGATTGGTTGTTGTTTGATGGCCATTATTATTTGAATTCTGATCGTCTTGTTTGTGGACCGATCATCCAGAGTTTGGTAAAGTGAGTTGTTTATGACTGATTTTCTCCATGGATATTTGAGGTACGGCTCTAAAATTATGCTAGTGATAAATGTATTATGTGCCCGGTTGAGCTGTGTTTGAATTTTGCTCGTTGTTAGAGCGAGTCGCTGTAGAGATGAGTTTGAGTGAGGGTGACAGTCGATTTTGCACTGTCAACTTGCTTACTTTTTCTCTTTCTTCTCTCTATTAATACTCTCTCCTCTCTTGATCCCAGTCCCACCTCTCTTTTCCCAATATTATTGCTTTCTCCGTATCGCTCCCTCTTTTCTTTCCCTATGAAAATCCACCACTAAGATTGACAACACTACATTTTAATATTTTTTATTCACCAGTTTATTAATAGAAACCAATGAATACAGTATACAACAAGCCTTTTGTGGGTGGTAAGCCTGTGCTGCTTCTTGTAAATAAATAAAAGACAAAAATACTTCCATCTCAAATCATGTGTTTCTCATATGAAATTATGAGTGAAAAGTTTGCAAAGTAAGCACACTTAAGTTTGTTTTGATCCATCACGTGTGCTGCATTGAAGCGTGTCAACCGGCGGTTTCCAAACTTCAAAGGCATATCTGCAAGCGTTTCCTTCACTCCCCTCCCCCACCTTTCGTTTTTTGCTCTCGTCCCAAGTTTCGCGCGACCAAAAAAGAAACTCTCACCAAAACTTAACAGAAACGCGTACGCTTGCTACGCAGGCTTGGTGATTCCGGGTTTCTACGACATCCGTTTCAGATAAATTAAGTAGCATCCTTTGTTTTAGTTGTCAAACGAACAGATACTTTCAAGTGGTTTTGACATGAACATAAAAAAGGAATTGGGTTAACATATATTTGTGCTACTAAAATATCGTCTCCGTATTAATGAGCTTTACTTCGCGATGCATGCATTCAGACTTTCTAATCGTTCGTTTTGGTTTTTAATAGTTCCTTAGAGTCTGGAGATTTGTACTTGTAGTTGGATCATCCAATACTCATCCATATTTTTATTCTTGTTCGCTTTAATTTGTAAGTTGTTTTGATGATTAACAAAGTTGGTCAGGTTCAACCATAATAATATGCAAAATTATCAGTTACCACTAAAAAATTCGCGACCGACCGCGATCAACCTTTACACATATCAGAGATTGTTATCAAATATTTGTATAAGACCTGCATGGCTTCTACAAATCAATCTAGGGGTTTATAGATTATGAATAATTCAAACAAAAATGAAACTTTCTTCGTACTATACTGACATCAATGATGACAGTTCAACTAAACTACTTTTAAAGTCTTGTTTAAACTGAAATGACGACATGGTTGACAGACAAGACAAAAATATGCTGTGTCACTGTCGCACTCATAGTATAACGCAGTTTTAAAGTACATGTTAAAGTTTGAATAACTTGCGAAGTGTTTTGTGGCCTTTTTCAAGGAAACATTAATATAATGTGTACAACATAATACAAATCCATGATTCAATCACGAATAGTCGCATGAAACTGACAAAATCGATAAGTCGCTGGAAACTTTTTCCGCTATCAAAATCTGTTAAATTTTGTCGGTACTCGACTCATCCCTTTGTTCAAGTGACTAGAGATTTCCTGGGAGACGTACACAATCTTCGAAAGAAGACGTTCTTTGTATAAAGTCAAAGATCAACAAATAATAACATATTTAAGCGACATATTAAAAAATGTTAATAAGCAATGCGAGAATTTACAAAGCTCGACACTGCTGAATAAACTGTAGCCACTATACTATTATAAGCACAGAATATATAGGTTTGTTGAAATGGGTAAATAATTTGTTTCGTTGTTGTAATATCTTGATTTAAAAATTTGTTTTCTAAATTAAGTGCTTTTTCCTGAATTTGTCGGACTCGCATCACATTTATATATGAAAGCGGGAAATGGAAACGCTTTCAGACAACGCCGGCAAAATTAAAACTTACTCACCGTTCTTAAACACACTTCGACCAAATAAAAACAGTTCTCGCGGTTTCTAACAAGCAATGTACGAACTTTTGCTCTCTGATCTCAAGATTTTTCAAAGATGCTTTCTTCTTCTTCTGCGATTTAATATCACTCCGTCACTGTCTCTCGAGCATGGCCATTTTCAATCTTATGTAACGCACGTGGGCGGGAGGAGAGCTGAATGAAACGTGAACCAATCAGATCACGAAGCGAACCTCACATGGGAAAAACATACACGTGAGTTTTCTTTTTTATTCTTTCTCGAGGGGGTTCGAGGTAGTACGAAGGAAAAATCGTGCAGTTTTAGCAGACTCGCCGTATGCTTGTTGTAAAGTAATAAATCCATTCAACTGTGCTAGGCTTTTACACATAATCTACCCGAGGATTTTTTATTTTAATATATGCGAAAGTTGCTTTCATTGACGCCGCGACCCCAAGGCTAATAAACTGTAATGCAAGAACCGTTACGAAATGGCTTGAGTTGTCGCAGGATCAATTAAGATCTTTCAGCCAAACTGTAAAAACAGAAAAAATAATAAATGTGCAAGGCTG
>JAOBRD020710276.1:0-14455 GCA_027575215.2 Hydrozoanthus sils
TAGTAGTAGTAGTAGTAGTAGTAGTAGTAGTAGTAGTAGTAGTAGTAGTAGTAGTAGTAATAGTAGTAGTAGTAGTACTAGTAGTAGTATTGTCATTACTGTCATTAAAAGTAGCATAAGCTGCCAATTCGTTTCAACAAATTAGTGCTGTAGGTATTTAAAATTATATGTAAAATTCTACTAAATTTTCAAATTCTGGGTTATCAATTCATGTACAGTACTAGATGACCTTAAGCTCATTATAAATACGAAAAGGTTGTTAAGCTGAAAGATTGGTGCAGAGGATGAAACCGAGAAAATATCAAGAATAAAAGGTTAAAGAAGCTCGTTAGATTTAATAAAACAATATTCCATTTCCACTTGTTGGATAAGAGATAATTTAATTCCAAAGCCAAAATTATATGTGCTCCTGGAATAATTGTTAAATACATGTAATTTTACATATAATTAAAGCAGGCCTGTTCACAGGCTATTGCTAGGTTTACTTAAACTGTGTTACACATTTGCTTGTTTATGTATTTTAAGGGAATTTTATAATTACCTATTAGAAGGTCTCATTAGATTTGATTTTTCTTTTTTAAAAATGCACAGATGGACAGTTTCGTTATGTTTATTTACAAATTAAAGAAGTTATAAAGAAACCCCAGATATCAGCTCTGACAAAAATTCAAAACTTATTTTACTATTTGGAGCAAGTGGATGTTGAGGAAAAAGAAATACCACCACACTGGAAATTTACCAATCAAAAATGTTAGAAATATTAAAAGTTTAAAAAGAGTCTTTGATTGAAACTATTACAAACACTTTAGTTAATTTTTATACTTAGAACCATAGAAACAAAACAATCACCAAGAATCTACATAAACCCCTTACCTTGTGCCTTAAGAGCTTCATAAGTTTGAACAATTGCTACCAACTCTGGACTTGCTCGAAATGCATCAGCCCAGCTTTGTACTAGACTGAGGATTTTGTCTTGTACAACCTGAGGTGGAGTGTTCTGTAGATGAAGGAAAATAAGCCAATGCTTTAATACTAGCTTACATTATACAATATTTTCAAAACTAGTGGGCTAGTGGCCAAATGATCTGCCTCTTTCAGTGGTTTAGATGCCTCTAACAATTGCAAAATCATTATCAACTAAGGAGGTGACCTAAAATTGATTTGGCACCACTTAACATCCATTGGATGTTAAGATGAGGGGGGGGGGTCCAGTGGTTACCAGAGGGCATGAAGAAAAATGCTTTATAAAAATAGTGAAAATGCTATCCTTTTATTGAAAGAATTGAATCAGTATGCAAAAAAGTTATTAGTAATTATCAATATATCATCAAGTTAACTGTGACTGTCGGTTTAGGTCTATGTCTAAGTCAGAGCCAGTGTCTGAGGTGGCAATTGTATACATTGTTGATCAACTTTGCATACTGCTTACAAAGTATATTGTACTCTAGATAGCAAGTTGTAATATATATTACATATACAAAAAGAGCAAAAAACGTAATAAGCAGTGCCAAATCAATTTCAGGGTGCCTCCTAACACAGAAGGAAATTAATCCTTTACATGAAAATTATGTTAGCTTTCACACATTAAACAAGAAATAAGTTTAGTTCTTTTCATCAACAACTGACTTCTCCTGATCCAGTTCATACTTTTAGGGTAGTATATTTGGTAATGAGAAAATGGGAACTGATCAAATGATGCAAACTATGAACTAGATGACAGAAAAAATTCTCCTATAGCAGACTAGTTACAAAAAAAGTTTTGGTTATAGATGGGTTAGTTTAGAAACACATAACTCTATGCATAAGAAGCTGAAAGGATTAGTCTTTAGTTAATAATAAATTTTGATAAAACTCACCTTTGGGTTAATTATCTTGGTTAGCTCATCAAGAAATTCTTTTTTTGCAATTAAAGAATGGAATCTGTTGCCACAATTCTTCACACATGTCTCAACAACCTGCAGGTACAACAAAAATATTTTGCAACTACACTGTTTCATTGAGGAACAAACGCCAATTTAAATGAGTTGATAAAAACAATGGCTACTTAAGACAGATAAATTGAATAAGGTGCCAGAGAAAATACTTAGAGAAGAAATTCAAAATGTCAAAAGTTTTTGTCTCTAAAAGTAAGAATGTCAACCCAATCGAGTGCATTTTCCTAGCTTCATACCCATTCTAAGTTTTTGAGAATTTTGACAAATTCTTTTAAACTACCAAGAAACTATTAAATTATTTATTTAAGTTCGTTTTACATATTGCAGTAATTTTGAAGCTTAAGTTAAATGACTTTGAAATTATTGAAATTTTGGTAACATGTTCGCTATAATGAAAAACGTTCACTTCAATTCATTCAAACCAATTCAGTACCTACAAAAATTGAAACCTGCCTGCTTTTTAATTTCGCAAATACAACTAAGTGATATAAAAGTATTCAATTGGTGTGTAAAAATATATCTGTAACAAACAATCTCACAATGTGAAGTTCCCATTTTCAAAAAAATTATCAGTTTTAAAATCGATCAGTTCTCAGCTGGAAGTCTCAGGGTAAGAAAGAAAATAAACTCGGGCAGATGTTCTCCAAAATTTACATATCGTTCTCGTTCGTTGACCCATAGTTATTACCGTTAACGTTAGGAGAATACTCTTGTAGTTTTTGTTCCCAGTTGTAAGACGTTTTCTGATTGCTTTGACGGCATCCTTTGGTCTAGCAAATGCAAAATGCAAACTGTAATTATAAATAAATTATTTGAAATACAGCAACATTCTACAATTACTGAGACTTGCACAATCGAATAGAAGACATCTGTATGAAGAAAAATCTTCATCGGCATTCAAAATAAAAGCTTACGAGTGTCCAAACTAGAAAATATATAAAAAGCAAAAGCAAATTGTTTTCACATACACACATGTCATGAGGAGATTTAGAAATACAAAACTTAAAAACCCACCCTTCATCAGTTTCGTTGATTATATCGCAAATCTCAATGTTGAGAGTCCAGTCTTCTGAGGATAATCCACTGTCTGTTGCCCTTTCTGAAAAACAAAACATTATTTAACTCATATTTACAGGAGCTGTACGTAACTCGAAACAACTTTCATCCTTTCACACTTGCAAGTTACACGATCGACAAAAAAGCAGCACTTTTGCCATTTGATTCGTTAAAATAAGTTTACCATGTATGAAATTCAACTCAATTTGCAAGAAAATAACAGAACCAAAAAATAACACGCAATAAATACCCACCAATTCTCTGTCCAACTGGGGAAGAGAATGCATTCCCATGAAAAAAGGACGCCATTTTGGATCTAAATTCAGACAATGACGTCATTGATTCTGTTCCACCTAGCCTCGTTTCAAAGCTCGTTTCAGATCCCCTTCTAAGGAGGTCGTTCAAAATGGCGGACAAGAGGTGAGGGCAGTGATTGTCAAGTTTTTTTGTTTCTTTCTTTCAAACTCGCCTTACCCTTTCATAACGTATTGAATTGTTTCAAGTATCATGTAAAAACCTTACGGTTTATCTTACTGAACAAAAACACGAAACTCAAAACTGTGTACATCAGTACGAAAACCGATATGTATTTTTAACGAGTTTACTTTATGTAGCATTACACAATTTAGTTTAAAATTTCGCTCTTTGATAAATATCTTAGAATAAAACTTTACTTAACTGTCCTTAGAAATGTTTCAGCTAATTTTTTTTCCAAAGAGTGGTGAGAAGTTTTAGTTGCAATAGCTGTGAGTGTATTCTCCTTTCCATGTTTGCATTTGTGTTGCAGCATTAATAAAGTGGTGAACTCGGATGCGAGTTTAAAGGTTCCTTTGACAAAACATTATTTATTTGTTTCAGAAGCCGAGCAACCATGTTCTTAATTAATGTGGTTGAAATCCAAACGAAAAAATGGGTTTGACATGTGTTTGCTATAAAGAAAAAGAAAATTTATTGTAATATGAAAAATTTAAAAAAAAGTTTTGACTTTTGTTGAGTTGTTTTGCAACAAGTGCATCAAATCAGATGTAGATCACTGCAGAAAGAAAGTAGCAGTACTTTCAGCAAGCTTTCTACTGCTTAGGTTTTAGATGGAAGATGTTCATTAGGGGACAATATTGTGCTAGCCTGGAAGTACGCGTTTTCTTCAGCACCCAAACCTTGCATAACAGTTACCAGACTATTAGATCCATATTTTAAAACTTTTTGTTGAAACATATTTCTGCCATTGTTCACCTCATCTTCTAAAGGGATCATTTTAGTGTATGATTTAAATTTAAAGTATTATCTGCCTTGTTTTAAGGTGTAAATAAAAACATAAAGATTGTGGGCACCAACAGTAGTATTCTACCAGAGTGCAATATGCTACTAGTGCCTCATTTTTTATCAAGCTAAAATTTGTAGTGTTCCAACTTTGTCATCTGCCATATCATTCCTTTGATTTAGAAGGACCAGCATTTTTTAAAATGCTTAAATAAACCTTTCTAAAGATTGTTTTCAATATTTTAGAGTGGAATAGTTTTGAAACAAAAGATTAGTCCAGACAATTAGGGAAAAAACTATGCAGCCAATTATTAAGCAAAAGCAATCAGTAAAATCATTTGTAACAGAAGTCCAGAATCATTTTTGTTGTATCTGACTGTGTTCAACCAAAAAAAGGCTTTCCTATAGGTTAAGGTTAAAGGCCTTATCAATCATTTATAATCATGATATAACATTATTTAACTTCAGCAAAAATAGTTTAGAAATAGCCCATTATGTTTGTACAGTATGGTGTATTGTTAGATTCAATTGCTTTTAATATAATATTTAAAAAGAAAGACAAATGCAGGTAGGTCAGCATTTCAATTGGGCATTCAGCCATCATCTTCAAGAGACTTCTTTGCTGTATGCAAATATGAAAATTTCTTAATCTGGCAGAATACCTTCAAAATGTCGAGCTACCTGCATTAGTCTTTCTTTTAAATTTGATAAATTGTATTGAAAACCTTTGATTTTGACCAATGTTTATAATTTGTTACAGTGATGAAGATCCAAATGATGGCTATGTTATAATTCATGAAATTTATGACTCTGAGAATGCACAAGAACAGTTTGAAGCTGATCTAGAGAGGGCACTAGAGTCACAGTGTGGAATGATTATAATTGAACCCACAAAGATTGGTGATGAGACTGCTCGGTGGATACAGGTTGGAAATTGTCTTCACAAAACTGCTGTTTTGTCAGGATTAGGGTGTTTAGGTTGCCCAATTTTGCCTAGAGCTTTCAGGGGTCCATTCTGCATCGTTTTTGGCAGCATCAGTATCTTTTGTACAGCATTATATGGAGTGTCATGGCAGTTTGATCCATGTTGCAAGTATCAAGTTGAGTATGATACAAAAAAACTAGCTCAGTTACCAGTTGATCTCTTGACAACCTCATCACCTGTGGTGCTTGTGAGGCAGGATGATAAATATAGGAAAAGGCTTCATAATGCTGTGGCCCTCAGTGTTTTAATGTACTATGGATGGAAGATTTATACTTCATGGTACTGCAGTTGAGTTCCATGTTGGGGATGGAGAACAACAAGTTACATTTTATGCTGTCAAGTGATTAATTCACTGGTTTTAAATGCAGCATCATTGGTACCAACTAACAGCAAGGTCAATTACAAATCATCAATTACATCCTCCAATGTGTGATAATACCAGAACATGTTTTAACAACAGCTTTTTTGTACAGAATGGTGAGTTATTTGGAAAGGCTCAAGGGATTAAAAACATTAATTATGGGTGAAAATTGATTTTTTATCAACTTATTTTGTTTGTTTCTTGTAGTTGAGAACCTCAAGGGTCTGGAGTTTAACTTGTTTTTGGGATGCACATTTTGCTTTGTATTTCACTAAACTTTCTGATATTTGGTCATCTTTCAATAGCCAATAGGGAATATGGTAATTTTGGATTTCAGTTAATACCAAATGACTCAATCAATCTCACTAACCACTTGATTGGAGTTTGGAAAGCACTCTTTGACAGCCATTCCTTGTCAGAAAAGCCTTCAATATGAGAGGTACTGATCTTGCAACATACTTGTTTCGGACAGCACAAAATGAAAATCAACACACAACTTTCTTGGAATTTAATTTTAAGGAGTGTGTATATACTTTGTTCTGCTTCATGTCATCCAGTTCAACACATTTTCATGCTTCATTTTCTCCATGTTTAAGAAACTGTAAATAGAGTACTTTGATTGTCTTTATATTCTGGAGAAATCTCTTTTATGAAATGTTTTTTGTCTTAAGATTTTTATTTCTCAGAGTGAAGCAATTTGTCTCGATCTGTGCAACTCTTGCGTTAATGTTGGTGAAGATGGGAATAATTTAAAAATTGTAAATAAAGAGTATGTTTTGGTGTTTCCAGCTCAGATTTATTATGGTTGTTTGAGAAGGTGGAAAAATAATAGTTGTAACAATAGCAGTACCTACACTCTTTTCTCTTTCTTTACTGTTGTCTGTGCTCAAATAATGTTGGTACCTGCATTTAGTTAAAACTATGAAAGTTGTATGTAGTTACTAATGTTTTTGTGTCTATTAACAAATAGTCTGTGTGTCTAATCCAGAGATTAGTTTTTATCTGCCATGGGCTTTAGAGGATTTGGAGTAGGCAGCAAGCAACTTTGTTATAGATACTTCTAATATCTTATAATTTGTTAACTTGTATTATCTTTTCTTTTTCAAACGAGTACAATATTTTTAAAATAAACAGATTTCAACATCTTATGGATTACAAGTATATTTAATAACAAGACCTTCCATTAAGCCTTTGTTGATTATCCAAATACTAGCAACAAGTTTTCAAGTTTATTGATGACCAGTATATCAAAATGAATGAGTTAACTTTATAGTTATGTAAGTCCCCAGTGAGAGAGGTAATTTGGTATTTTTTGCGGTTACAAAATCAAAACAAGCATCAGTTTTTTCTGCAGTTTTTTCTTGATTTTTTTTTCAAAATTAGTCCAATGAGGTATTTTTTAGGGTCGAAAATTTTCCTGCCTTTGATTTTTAGGTGTTTTTTTTTGCATATTTTCCCAATAAGCATCCTTATCCTTTTTACCCCAAAGTATTCCACTCCCCCTCCCTCTGAGGGGTACAGTCCCATTCCTTTACTGGTTTCTCGACATAAACTTTTCTGAGGCTCAAGAACTTGAAACTTTTTTCTTATTTCTTTGGCGTCATTCCAGGGATGGCAAACGAAAATACTTTTCGAGAAAATATTGAAATTTCGAACTTAAGATCGTCGGAAATGCGTTTATTTCTATCAGTCCAAACAAAATTTGTCAATTTTTTCATCGTCAATTTCTGGGGTTTTTTTGGGCAAATTACGAGCCCTGGCACTCTACGCGCATTTCACAAAGTCTGAGTCGTTTAAGGCATACAAAATAACAGTATCTTTTAAATCTTGTGGGGTTAACCTTTCTTATTAAGAAAATGCTTGACTCGCGTCATGATTATTTTAAAAAGTATACGTTTAGGGTACATGGATTTTTCAACCGAGTATCACAGTAGCGAGCCAAACGTTAAGAACGGCTTTATGAGCAGACCCAGTTTCTCGTTTACGATTGAAAAGCATCGTAATCAGCGTTTTCGGTTCGTAGATCAATAAAAGCGTATTTAAGTTAACGCTGTCTTTTTAATTAGTGATTGTAAAAACTATATATTATTTCTATACTTTACCACCGATGTAGAGCCCATTATAAAAGTTAGTTGTTCCACTAAAAGGGGAGGAGGCTTCCCTAAATCCGCGCCCGGAGACCCATCATATAAGTAAAGCTCTGCTATTAAGCAATTATACGTCCCAAATTTAGTGGCCCTTTTTGTGTTGATATCCTTGGATATTTCCTGTTTCAGGAACCAATCAGAGCGCGCGAAAAAACCTATTCACTGATTTGGTATATACTAAATACATTTAGAGGGGACCTTAAGCAACGAATCGAGGAACGACGGCTTACCAAAAACACATTTGTTGCTTGCCCTTTTCGATCACGTATGGGTCAGGTTCTTTCTCTTTTGTCCGAGTTACGTCTTTGTGAACAGAAATGAGGAATGAGAAGGAAAATTTTCTGTAGATCGTTCGCATGGTTGTAAAAACTTCAAAGTTGAGCTTTTCACGTTGTAATTTGAGGACGACGACAAGGAGCGTTCCAACATGCCTGCATTCTCAGTTCACGTACGTTGCCTTTGTCTCCCACACTAGTTCCGAATACTGACAGTTGAAAATTGTAATCATTATGCCATCAAATTGTTCTACATCAACGTCCACTGAGTCTCCCACTGATCAATCCAACTGTACCCTTAAAAAGCTCTTCGATAAACACACCTCAGTCACATATCGCAAAGTAAGACTCAGTCCAATTGCACCATGGTATAATGCATGGCAACTTGCAAAATTTTAAAAGGGAGAAACGCCGACTTGAGAGAAAATACATAAAGACACGCCTTGAAATTCATCATCAAATGTATAGAGCCATGTGTGATGCTTATACAGCTACACTTAACACGGCAAAAGCAGAGCACTACAAAGCTAAGATCTCCAACTCAAATAATCAACAGTTATTCCGACTAACTGATAGCTTATTCAAAGTCAAAGTCACTCCTCCCCTACCTTCGTTCGACTTCCTATCTGAACTTACTGAGGCTTTTAATAACTACTTTCTCAAGAAAATCTAGACCTTTTATGATAATCTTGAGAGCTCAAAAATGTCATCTGAAGAGCTTTCAGTTTCTGTCAACTCGGTTCCTGCTCAGATTTCTTTTTTGGAATTTGCTCCCGTGTCAGAGTCCTACATATATCGGCTACTCATGAAGTCTCCAGCGAAGTCGTGCCAGCTTGATCCAGTCTCTACTCGGCATCTTAAAGCAAGATCTAGACCTCCTCGTTCCTTTGATCACTAGAATAATCAATGCCTCGCTAACCGGAGGGAGTGGTTCCTTCGTCCCTGAAAAAGGGACAATGTTCCCTACATCAAAGAAGACCAAGACTGACAAGGAAGAGTTTTCCAACTACCGACCAATTACAAACACTCCATTTATGTCCAAGTCACTGGAACGCGTTGTCTCCACTCAAACAACCAACTACCTATCAGAAAAGGATCTATTCGCTAAATTCCAATGCATGCAATCATCATACCGAATGTTTCACAGTACGGAAACAGCAATGCTACGAGTGACAAACAACGTACTCCGTGAAATCGATTCCGGGCATGAAACTTTTCTAGTGTTACTTGATCTACCAGCAGCTTTTGTACGACCGACCACACCCTTCTACTGGAAAGACTCCAGCATCGTTATGGCTTCGGAAACATGGAACAATCGATAGTAGTGAGGGACGTGGTCTCATCCGCTAAGCTCTTACAATATGGTGTACCACAAGGCTCTGTTCTTGGGCCGCTACTATTCTCGCTCTATTTTGCTCCATTGGAATACTTAAACCAAACTGACTGCGAAAAGTTCAGTGTAGTTCATTCATTTGTCACCTCTCGCCTTGATTCTTGTAGCAGTATTCTCTATGGCATACCTGAATCACAGATATCCAAACTTCAACGTATACAGAACACTGCTGCTGGACTTGTCACTAAAACCAAAAAATCTGAGCACATAACTCCTGTCCTTCGTCAACTTCATCGGCTCCCTATATGTTCCAAAATCGAACACAAAGTCTCTCTCACTACTCTCAAGGCTCTTAACGGCATGGCAGCTCACTACATCTCAAACTTCAACATTTTCCAAACCAGTCCGCTCACTCCGATCCGCAAGTCAGAACCTATCAACTTCTCCAGTATCTAAATCTGTTACCTACGGGGATAGAGCTTTCTCTGTCTAAGCACCGGAACTGTGGAACTCCCTCCTCTACCATTTAAGAAATTGTAACTTTCTTGCATCTTTTAAATCAAATCTTAAAACCTTTCTTTTCCAAAAAGCTTTTAATTAAGCCTACTTACTTGCAAGATATATCAAAATTTTTAGATACATATGCATTTCGATATTTTTGTTTCAAACTGCTTTGTAAGAGCATTGAGCTTGAATAATGCTCCAAAAACTTTTATATTATTATTATTATCATCATCATCATCATCATCCATGTCACTGGTGTGTCGAAGCTCTTAAGGTTGGAGTTAACCTAAACTTTTTTTGGACAGTGAGGAAGTTGGGAAAGATATTTGAATAAGAAGAAGTTTGAGTAAAACCGCCAAACCGTTCCTCCATGCAAGGGACTAGTACAGCTTTGGTTTGAGAACGGTTCGGCAAATTTACATCAAATATTAACTTCAAAATTAATTTTTAAACTTCCCAAAAAATCACCAACCTCAAAAATCTCTTTAAAACAATCAATCTTCAAGGGAAAAAAAACTCAAAATTTATCCAAAAATTCTTAAAATATTCAAGCTGATTCTCCTTCACTTCATCTGTGTTTTAAGCATAGGGATTTTGTAGATTCAAACCATGAACGGAGATATCGGAAGAAACATGAAGAAAAGTGGCCACAAAGCGCGCTTTGGGTTTACTCCCGCTTTAACATAATTCATGTAAAAAGGTTTATAAATGAAACCCTATAGTTATACCTATCGAGCGCTCTTATAAAGCTAACTAATGCGAAAAGCATCTTCGTGTGTTAATTCTGGCTTTCTGCGGGGAACAAGGTTAGAGCCAGGTTGCCGTGAGATTTTACCTTTAAAGAAAAAGAATGCGGGTCGTTTTTGATAAATAAGGATTAATATAATCTGCCGTAAATCGATTTGTCCAATGTTATAAATAAAAGGTGTATACAAGATTCAGGTTTGCGAATAGCTACTACATTGAACTAACCCGCGTATAAGAACCTAGATTTTTCCAACTTAGCCTAAATAAATAGGTTCTATATAATACAAATGATATTCAGTGGGATTTTAGGGTACTTAATTAGGTTCATAAGGCTAGCTTTCATGCAGTACAGATAACTACAGGCGCGGATCCAGGAAGCGAGGAAAGGACTGGGGGGGGCATCAACCTCAAGGCAAAGCCCTCATCCCTCCCCACACTCAGGGACCGCGGAGCAAATTTCGGGGGGCTAAGCTTGCACATAACACAACCTAACGAGCATGAAAGTTTTCTAGGGGGGTCCGGGAGCATGCTCCCCCAAAAATTTTTGAAATTTCGAACTTTTGAGGTCATCGGATATGCATTTACTTCTATCAGTCCAAACTAAATTTTGCTACATTTTTTAACGTCAATTTTTGTTAGTTTTCTTTGGAAAATGTGTTGGTTGGTGGGACTAAAGCCCACCAAACTCTATATAGTAGCTCCACGGTCCCCAGTGCTCTCGGACGTACTCGTTGAAAGCCACACAAAATAAGAGTATGTCTGAAAGCTTTACGTAATGTTTACCCTTTCATATCAAGGAAAAGCTGAATTCACATCATGATCTGGGTACATGGAATTTTCAAAATATTACGGTACCGAGCCAAACGCCAAGGAAAGCTTTTTGAGCAGACCCAGTTTTTGATGCATAACCGAAAAACATCATTAGTTTTTACATTTCTTAGTTCAATAAGAACGTAATAAAGTTTTTGCTATCTTTTAATGATGCGACTGCAATAACTATATTTCCACATTATCGCCTAAATCCGCGCTGAACTACTACAGGGCATGCCTAATGCTCTGGAATATTTTGTATTTCTAGATTTTAGATATAATTATTTTACAAAGTACTAGCACGCATGTCTGTAAAGTCAAAGCCTTTTACTTAATTTATTGAGTCTTACTGATTTTAACCATTTTTGGTTTTTTTATGTGCTTCATTTTTGTAATTAATCTTTTGAAAACTTTAGGCTCAATAGGTCCTTATGAAAATGGGTTTCTTAAACCCATTCCAAAAAATGAGAACTATAGCCTAACAGGTTCTTAAATGCGGCCAGATTTTTATTATTACCAGTTTATGACGTGTTTCCGTTCCGACTCGCGAGTAATTTAGATTCAACTCGCTACAGAACTATGTATTGTCAACAAGGGTTCATTAACGTCGTTTTCTTCTTGTTTTGGACGAAAGCTTTGTCGATGACAACGTTAATGAACTTTGATTGTCAAGTAAGCGAACAACCCCAATTTATAAAGTTAGGTACGTTTGTGTCGGCTGACTGGTTTCACTCGTACTACACGCGCGGACTATACCACAGAGAGTATATTATGGTAAAATGGCTTTGGTGTCTGGTGGCAAAATCAAAGGAAACTAGCATCTGCTCAATCAAAGAAAGTACTTTATTATTGATGCTTTAAAGTTCAATCGGGTTGTAGACTGTCGGCAACCTCATTCTAGGTGAGGCGAAGCGCGCAATGCCATGTCCACGCAAATATTTACGACAAGATGCTATTAACTTTATTTTTTTCCTATCAGGCTTTATTCTTTTAACTTTGTCCCATATAATAATATATACCGATATTTCTCCATACCTTTGTTAGTTCAGCATCAAAAATTCAAGAAACAACAGAAACAGTAGTTCTTCAGTAACAAAAAAGAATATAAATGGCTTTATAACCAAAAGAGATCATACAACGTGAAACATTCTAAACTTTGAGGCAGATGAGAACGAGCCAAAGTATACATACAAGAGAGCGAAATAATATAATTAACATATTGTCAAATAATTAAATAAGAACGCTTCCCCAATATACCAACGAAAAAGAAAATGGTTAAATACAATTTTAGTGCTTATCTCTTAAATAAGATTTTTTTAAACAGCATTTTACTTGTTCTTACTCAATATTTCCTAATGTATTTCAGGACAAGTGTTTCTGAAAAATCATTAAAAATAAACATCTCCCTGAATTGCACTCAATAATTACTTTTGAAAAACTGTCGTTTTAACGGTCGTTGAAAATTGATTATACTTTTTCTCTCTCCCCCCGGAGAATTCACCTTAAAATGTTCTACAAGACATCTCTAAACTTTTTGAAAGGATAAACTGAGTTTTTTTTACTCTTCCTATCCACCCTTCTCGGGGTACGTTTTAAACACATGATATCGTCTCCAAAGCAGTGAACGACCTCACAGCTAAATTATGAAACTAATCCCCACGTACCAAGTTTAACCCTTTCACTCCTACTGCGTTTGTCAACATCTAAACTCTCCTTACAGTAATAGTAACAAATAAGCTGATTTTTTAATAGAGGTCAGAATATGAAACTTGATCAACAAACAAAAAATTAAGAAATTCTCCACTGAAACTAATTACAGGAATTTTATTGACATACGTTATGAGAATTTAAAAACTCATCATTGGACATTCTTAGGAATGAAAGGGTTAAAACGCCGGTTATACTTGTACCACTTTCAGCTGCACAATCCGCTTCCTGTTCTGCGCATGGACAGACAGTTGGGCATCTTCGATGTAGCTAACGGCGTAAACCAGTCGAATCTTGCTATCTCCATCGACATCTGCCAAAACAGGCTTCGGAAAAATCTGTGCAACGAACTTCACACACGATTCTTGACCAGACGGATTGCTGCCAAACAGTGCCCTGTATTTCTCAGCACCTAATGAGAGAAATAGATGAACTCTTAATTCAGTGCTAGTCGAAAAAGCCGAAAATTTTGATCAACAAAAGTAATAATATTAATAAACAACAATAGTAAAACAACATTTTTACTAAGTAACGTTCCGAGTAAGAAACTAGAAAGGTCAACGGCAATGGAATGCGCAAAGGTGCTAATTTCGGGTATTATTAAACTGTTGATCTGATTGGCTAAATTCTAAAAATGGACAATATCTTGATCAGTAAGCTGATGTATTTCTTTCCAGTTCGCTCATTCGTTCCTTTCTAATTTGAAACATTTCTGTTTTTAAATTTAAGAAAAATTCTATGTGGGGAACATAGAAAATAAAAAGGTTTTCTTCGCTTTTGTTTTGGAGTTCTATGACTGGCTTAAATATTATAGCACAAAAGAAACATTGCTTTGAAATAGAATTTCAATGCTTTTTACTTTAAAACTGTGTTGTATACTGGTCGTTGTATTCTCAGTATTAAAATTCAAACATTCTGGTGTGGGGAAAGCGAAATGCCGCAGAACAATGGGAGGTTCTTTCCTTCTTACACGGACATTACTTAAACGTTACACTTTTCTTCATTCCAACGTCTTCGCGTCTCGTTTGCTACATAAGGGGGACTTTACACAACGAGGATGGTAACATCGACAATGACTGCTTACAAACAGCACAATTCTTGTTTGTCCATTTTGATCCTGAATGGCTTGTTTGCTTTCTCTTTTTTCTAAATTACGCTTTGCGAAAAACAAAAAAAACCCCTAAAGTTTCATTCTTAAAGGTAAATGACGACCGAGAAAATTTTCTTTAGGTCGTTCTCGTGGTCGCAAGAACATCAACACTAAAGCCTGGTTCACACTTGTGAGATAAGCACAAGCATAAGCGCAAGCACAAGCACAGGAAAACCCAAGTGTGAA
>JAOBRD020710383.1:0-11451 GCA_027575215.2 Hydrozoanthus sils
TGTAGTAATAGGTCTTGATAGCTTGGGCTCCCTGTGAGTTATGCATGACGCGTGGGAAAACCATGTGCTTTGCTTCGACTTGTGAACTATAATACTACAGTCTAGCCTATGGACACACACATGGTACACTAAATGGTGAGGTCTAGCCTATGGAAACACACACACAGTACACTAAATGGTGAAGTTGAGGTATTGTAGTCTAGCCTATGGACACACACACGGTACACTAAATGGTGAGGTCTAACCTATGGACAGACACACAGTACACTAAATGGTGAGGTCTAGCCTATGGACACACACAGTACACTAAATGGTGAGGTCGAAGTATTGTAGTCTAGCCTATGGACACACACACACACATGGTACACAAAATCTAACTTAATAGAGAGCTTCAGACTCAACAACGAATACGGGTACGAGTACGAGTTTTCCCCATTCGTCATACTGCGCGTGCCGGAATGTGAAGAAATCACGTCATCTCGTTCCGTTGCCAAAATCTCATAGTCCACGCGCCAAGTTTTTTTGCAAATCTCGTAAACAAGACGACGACAACGAGTTTTGGCACCACAACGAGATGGCGTGATTTCTTCGCAACTTCTGGCACGCGCAGTACTGACGAATGGAAAAAAACTCGTACTCGAAGTCGTACTCGTTGTCGAATCTGAAGCTCTCTATCAACTCTCTGACGACGAGTAAAAACCCACAAACTCCAGTAATAGTAAACTTTTAACTGATCTCAACGATTTTAGTAGCAAACTTATTAACCTCATTCGCTCGGTCTTTACGGGAAATCTCGGACCACGGTCCAATCTTGTTCCCAGAGCCAGCGTTCCTTATGGCCAGCCCCAAGAAATGTTTCTTGGCGCTGGTCAAAAGGATTGTGGGCTCTGGGAACGAAATTGACCTCGATCTTGCGTATGAGGTTTAACAAGCCCTCGGTCTGAGATTTCTCCGGAAAGACCTCGCTATAGGTTATGGTGCGTTATGTTAACATTTGGCGCCAAAACGTTCAACCTCAGCGAATCGGTCTTGTTTGAAGTACAGGACACCAATTCCATTGAGAGTTGAAGCAAGCGACGATTTCCCTCGAGGAAGCTTTTCCACGTATCTAATAAAATGGAGAAAAAATGTCTTAAGAATAAACCATGGGCAATCTCCTAACATGTAAATGACGGCGATAATAATAATAATAATAATAATAATAATAATAACAATAATAATGATAACAATAATAATAATAAAATTAATAATAAAATAATAGTAATGATAATAATAAAAATAATGCTATTATGAATATTAACATTAAAATTAAGAATAAACCATGTGCAGTGTCCTAGGATTTGAACCACGGGAAGAGTCGATAATGATGATTATGTTGATGATGATGATGTTGATGATGATGATAATAATAATAATAAAAATAAAAATATTAATGTTTATAATAATGGTTATAACATTAATTTTCATATTAAGTATAAATAATGGGTATTACCCTGAGATTTTAACATCGAAAAGAGTCAATAATAACGATAAAAATAATAATAATAATGATGTTAATAATAACAAAAACAACAAAATTAATAACAATAATAATAATGTAAATAGTATAGATATAAGGGGTAAAGATAATAATAATAACAATAATGATAATAAAAATGATAACAGTAATAACAATGATGGTAACATTAATATTAAAACAACAATAATGGTATCAACAATATAACAATGAATAATAGTGGTAACAAACATACTAACAACAACAACAATAATAATAATAATAATAGAAATAAAGATAATTAGTTTTAAAATTTTAAAATTAAAAGTTTGTAGCGCTTATCTAAGACAATATGTAACCGCGCTCCCAAACTGACCGAGCCCAAAGGCCAAAAAGTGGACTGGTCACTAGTTCACCTACTTTTCTTTGATTTGAAGCACTTCTTTGTGTAGCTTTTCAGCCTTCTCAAACTGTTCGGTATCCACGTACAAACAGGCCAGCGAGTTGGATATCTCTACGTAATTTTCCACCACTTGAATGTCTTTTTTTTTCTCTTCCTCAGTGTGAGCACGCTTCTACAGAACAATGTTCATTTCATTTCAGTCACGATCGGTACGAAATTGTTCTTCGCACCAAGTCGGTATAAGCAAATCTTTGTTGACCTCATTGTTTACATTCTGCTTTATTAGCATACAGCTTTAAAGGGAGAAAGAACCAAAATAAGAATCTAGTTTGAAACTTGAGAAAGGCAAAGAAAATTATCATTAGTGACAAAAATAGGCTCCATACTTGTAGTTTCAAAGAAGATATCGGTGGCAGAGAAAACACAAAACAACTGCAAAACTGATAATGATTTCTTACATTCTTTTGTAAAATTTTCAATATTTAAAAATAAAAACAGTATTTAATATATTGTTTTCATTTGCTCAGAAAAAGTTTAGTTTGAAAAGTTCTTTTAATTAATATAAAGACGACCTCGATTTGTATTTTAATTAGAAAGAGATACTAAAATGAAGACTCTAGGCAAGAATTTAAAATTGTTGCTTTTACAGCTCAAATGTTCTTAGAAGAAAAACTTTATAGCTGTAACGTAACGTGACAATCACTTAACACAATATTATGCTTTAACGGATCTCCAGGGCTCTAAAGTGGAGAGACTGAACCGTTACCAAGACAGCTGTCACGATAATTGCCACGTTGCGTGACTATCATTGCCTTCAACACGATATTATGCTCAAATGCATCTCCAGAGCCCTTACGTAGAGAGACTCGACCGCTACCAAGATGGCTGTCACGTTGCGTGACTATCACTGCACTTGACACAATATTACGCTGACATAGATCTCCAGAGCTCTTACCTGCAGAGACTCAACCCTACCAAGATAGCTGTCACATTTGGTGAATATTGAAAGCTGTCACATTGCGTGACTATCAAGAGTTGTCATGTTGCGTGACTATCACTCAACACAGTATTATGCTTACATGCATCTTCAGAGCTCTTAGGTAGAGAGACTCAACCGCTACCACGTGTCCCATGTCAGACAAGAACTGTGCAATGTAGTAGACAAACGGTATAACCTGCAAAATATTTTTTTAAAAAATTGTATTTTTAAGAATACAAACTGATCTCATTATAATAACTTACTTTATCAAATGGCCAGAAAGAATCCTACAATTTAAGGTCATTCCACTGAAATAGAACCTACACTAAGATTTTTGTTAAACTTTGCCTATTGTTTATTTATCTTATAAATACTTAAATTTTGAAATAAAAATTGGGGTCCCCACACTCGTTTTGGAACAACGGTACTTTTTTTGTAAACAACAGTTCCTTATAATTCTTTATGATTATGTTCATAATTGCTTGCAAAAGTCACGTTTCTGACGATTGTTTTTCATTCGACGCTGAGAATTGCTCTAAATATATTTTACAAGAAGAAATTTATTACTTAAAGAGCATATGACACGACATAAGTTTTTCAATTTTCAGAAAGTTTACTATAATAAAAAAACATGGGTTTGCCAAGTTTGGGAAACATACAATGAAAGTATGCTAAGATAGAAGCTAATAAGATACGGCGTGTAGAATTTTGAATTTTCCCGCTAAAAGTGACCCTCCAAAAGACAGGCAATATGACGTAACAGGTCATGGTCGTCTCGCTAAGTCCATCTAATATGGTGCCACGAAATAAAAAGATAAGCCAATTTTAAAACATCCGTAACTGCTAGAGTTTTCGATAGAAACAATATTAGTTACAGATGCTTTAAAATCGATTTTGGATGGACTGAGGCAAGACGCACGTGACCTGTTACGTCTATTGTTGGTCTTTTGGAGGGGCCACTTTTAGCCGGAAAAATTCAAAATTCTAAACGGCATATCTCAGCGTACTTTCATCTTATGTTTCTCAAACTTGGCAAACCAATGTTTTTTATAGTATACTTTTTTGAAATTGAAAAACTGATCTTGTGTCATATGCTCTTCAACTCAAAACAAAAAAAATGATAGGTTGCCATGCTCGTTTATGAGAAAATGTTGACTTTACCTCTCTTGCGAACTCCAGCCATGAAGAAAAAGCCGCCATATTTAATGCGCGCGCTGGCTTACGCGAGAAATTATGCGCCGTAAAGATGTGCAATGCAAGACTAGGGAAAAATTTAATTGGCTGAGGAGAGGGTAAGATTATCTTGTGAAGAGCGCAGGCATTCACGTAGGTGTCGTATACGTAGCCAATAAAAGTTTTCATTTCATAGGCACTTTAAAGTTAAGTTCAAAGCGACCTAACTGAACTTGTACCTTCTTTGGCGCGGCCGTCATATCACGGTGCTCCTCCGAATACAGCAATGCCAATTGGCTGTCAATTGTCTTTTGAAAACGGTTCACTATTTCTTCACCCGTCAGTCCGGTTGAGTTCCAGTAGTCGATCAAGTCATACTGCTCCTCGCCTCTGAAAAATAACATTTCTAGAAATTCAATAAATGACTCAACTACCACTCCCCTAAAAAAACAAGGGTGGGGTACGTGAGTGGGTTTATAATAACAACCCAAGGGAGGGGTAGGCGAGTGGGTTCATTATAACAACCCAATGGATGAGTAGGTGGGTGGGTTCATAATTAAAACCCAAGGGTGGGGTAGGTGAGTGGGTTTATGATAAAAACCAAAGGGAGGGGTAGATGACTGGGCAATGATTAAAATCCAAGGGTGGGGTAGGTGAGTGGGTTCATAATTAAAACCCAAGGAAGGAGTAAGTGAGTGGGTTCATAATTAAAACCAAAGGGAGGGGTAGGGGGAGGGGTCGGTTCATAAAAACAGCCCAAGGTAAACGTAGGTGAGTGGGTTTGTAATAACAATCAAAGGGAAGGGTAGGTGAGTGGTTCCATAATTAAAACCCGAGGGTGGGGTAGGTGAATGGGTTTGTAATCCCTTGTTTTCGTAATGTTAAGTGGATGAGAGTCTTTAACTCTCCTGGACGAGACACTAATCCATCGCAGGTTAGCCCCCAACAGAGCTGGTACTCATTTGTACAGCTGAGTCGACTGGAACAGGTCAGGTAAAGTGTCTTGTTTAAGGACACAACACAGTGGTCTGGCTAAAGCTCGAATTCGCGACCCTAGCACTACCAGTCAGATACGCTAATCGCTTCACCACTGCGATGCCGATTGCTAATTGATTAACGGCACAAGAATATCAAAGATTGCTACGTACTCTCGCAAAGACCAGAACATGGCCGGATGCAGCAAGCACTTGATCAACTTTTCCTTTTCTCCAGATTTTTCCAGTAACCATGGCAACTCGCGAACAACCCTGTCAGGAATGTTTGTATCATAAAGCTCGCTTCTTTCCTGCGATGAGTAAGAAACAGCGTGAGAAGGATCTCCTAAGGGTGACCTACATCACACTGTTTTAATATAGTGATCTGTTTTCATACCGGGCCCGATTCCAGGTGCCGGACCTTCACTCAGACTCTTGGGATTAGTGAGAATAAATTATTAAACCGCCGCCTTGTTAGCCGGTAAGGCGCCAGTCTGTCATGCGGGAGGCCTGGGTTCGATTCCCGGTTCCGGACCTCCGCTCAGGGTCCTAAAATAACTGAGGTGCTGCCTTTGCTTTAACATCTTCAAACGGTTAAACCTTCGCGTCTTCTCGGATAAGGAGGTTAAACCGTAGGCCCTCTGGGTCCTATAGTATAGAAGGTGCTGCCTTTGCTCTAACATCTTCAAACGGTTAGACCCTCACGTCTTCTCGGATAAGGACGTTAAACCGTAGGTCCCGGGTGGCAGACCTCGAAGGGGACCTTGAGTCCTATTGCCTGTTATCCTGTGACTCCTTGAGTCAAAATATTATGAAACAAAACAAAACAAAACAGGAGAAAAGGCAGTCTTTGGTGTAACATCTACAAACATTTAGAGTTTCATATGTTTTGCGATAAGGTCGTTAACCCCTTGGTTCTCGGAAGCCTTATTGATTGGCTATTCCGAGAAGGATGACGGCTGTACGTTTTACCACAATGCATTGCGAACCTGACACCGCTAAAAATTAAAGAAGCTCAGGGAAGGTAAGAGTTGGCAAAACTCTTCCTTCTACTAACAACACTGTGTAAAATTTCAGGTTTACAGATTACCCGTTGCGTTTTTATGGGCAACTTTAGACGTTAATATGCTTGGAACTATGGGTAAATGTACAGGTCACCTCCTATTTTGTGTAATCGTGGGTTGGGCCGCATGTGCATATACATACTTTACTGTAACTCCCTACAAGGGTTTTCAGTTACAAAGACCATACAAATACGCTTTTAAAATTTAGTGACTACCTAAGCAGTGTAGTTTAGTGTTAGTATGTTGTTGTACTGATTTGTACCTTAAGGATGTTCTGGAAGTACTCTGCCACTCGCTGTGTGTAGTGTATATATGTAGCGCCTCCTTGCTCACCCTCGCAATACCTGGACCCCACAGCACCAGCTAGCTCTGGACACGAAAACCTTCAATAACCAAATAATATTTATAAAATAATTTTGACAATACACACGCTCTGATTGGTCGAGGATCATTTTCTAAATCTGGATGGAAATCATGAATGACGTCATCATTTGTTATTATTTCATAAAAGCTTTAGAATATATCTTCTGTGTTTCCATACTCTGTTGGAAACACTTGGGATTGTTGGGAGAACACTCGAAATATTTTGAATCACTCTCTTTCAGCTCGTGATCCAAACCTTTTTAGTCAAATATATATCCGAAAAACAAGTCTATATAGGGAGCATTTTTATTGAAAACAATTACTCATCATAAATATCTGTTAATGGTAAATGCACGCTGTGTATCGAACTATTGGGAAAATTGGCGTACACTTGTCAACCACTTCAGTCACTTTGGTGCACAATGCGAAACAGAAGATCAATAGACAACATTCGTGTGGTATTTTTGATTGACAGGTTGACAAGAAACGATTCCTTTTCACTTAACTTTGGAATTGTTATTCCAGAGACCAAACAAAGCTATACTGAATGTAAATTCAAGTGAGGAACGGGGTATATTCCAAGTTTCGCTGATCTACATTACTAACAAAGAACCCCATAAACCCACACAGAGGAAAGAGAAAAAATCTCTGACCTCGGTGGGAATCGATGAAACAGATCTACGTCGCTCTAACCAACATGTTGTATTCATACATATGCCACTGAAGGACAACACTCTATGGTTAATTCTAGGCTTGGGCCGAGTTATACTGTCCTTAAAATCTCACGACCAAACTCCAGTCTGACCCTGTAGCACAGTTGGTTAGAGCGACATAGATCTGTTTCGTAGGTCGTCGGTTCGATTCTCACCGAGATCAGAGATTTTTTCTCTTTCCTTTGAATGGGTTTATGGGGTTCTTTGTTAATGCTGTAGATCAGCGAAACTTGGAATATACCCCGTTCCAGTGGTAAGGCATCACTCGAATTTACCTGTTGTATTTACACATATGCCATTAAAGAACAACACTCTATGGTTAAAGCTATACTGAGTGGCTCGTTTACGGTAAACATGTACAGTTTGCTCGTGTGAGTTGTATTCTACCATTGGAAGGGGTTAGCATTGGTGTAGATGATGGTGGGGATAAAGTGAAGGGGAAGGTACAATAAAGACAAAACTAACTGCTAAGGTAAATGTAATAACAAACGCAAGGGTAAGGGTTGAGGTCAAGACAAACATCAAAGCCGTGTTTGGTAAGGGTAAAGTGAAAGCAAAAGCAAGAGTAAGGATAAGGGTTAAGATATTAAAATAAACATGAAAGTAAAGATAAAGGTTAACAGTAGAGTGTAAATAGTGAAGGTTAAAGGTAAAGGGTAAAGGTTAAGGGCAAAGGTAAAGAGTAAAGGTAAAGGGTTAGGGTTAAGGGCAAAGGCTAAAGTTAAAGGGTAAAGTTTAAGGGTTAAAGGTAAAGGGTAAAGGTAAAGGGTAAAGGTTAAGAGCAAAGGTAAAGAGTAAAGGTAAAGGATAAAGATTAGGTGTAAAGTCAAAGGGTAAAGGTTAAGGTAACGGATAAAGTTAAAGGGTAAAGGTAAAGTTAGGGTATGGGTTAAGGAAAAAAGGTAAAGGGTAAGGTAAAGGTAGAGGGTAAAGTAAAGGGTAAAAATAAAGGTAAAGGGTAAAGGTTAAGGTAAAAGTAAAGGGTTAGGGTTAAGGTTAGGGGTAAAGGTTAAAGTAAAGAATAAATGTAAAGGGTAAAGGTAAAGGTAAAGGTTAAGGTAAAGGTAAAAGATAAGGTAAAGGGTAAAAATAAAAGTAAAGGGTAAAGGTTAAGATTAAGGTAAAGGTAAAGGTTAAGGTAAAGGTTAAAGGTTAAAGTAAAGAATAAAGGTAAAGGGTAAAGGTTAAGGTAAAGGGTTAAAGGTACAGGTTAGGGGTAAATGTTACCATCGTTTGATACAAGTAAGAGTAAGGGTAGAAATTAAGCTAAAAGTAAAAGCAAAGTTAAAGCTATAGAAGAAATATAGGTTAAGGTAAGGGTGAAGCTATACATAGAGGTCAAGAAAAGGGTAAAAGTAATGGCTTAGATAAAGATTTTGGAAGAATTGTAAGAATAAAGGTAAGCTTAAGATTAAGTTAAAGTAAATGGTAAAAGTAACCTAATAAAACCTCGATTCAAACAGAACATGTTGCGCGCCTTACCCATAAAGTCCTGATCTGTCAATAAGAAAATCTTCGATTGAAAAGAAGACAGCTGACCACACCTGATCGGAGACACGCAGGATTGTCTTCAGCTCACTTTCAGAAAGCCCTTGTCTAGCCACTAGGATACAGCACATCAACTGTGACGAATTGAAAAGAAATTTATTTGTTAGTGACAAACTTCACAAAGGGAAATCTTCAATCGCGAATTGCGCAGTGCCCCTTGAATGTTTGAAGCCGAGCCGCTCTACCAGTTAGAGTTCTTAAGTAAGCTAGACTTGTTTGAAAAATGCTTTACCAAGTGTTTATGATACTCACATTAGACTTCTTTGATGGTTATGAAACGATAATGGAAGAGGAATGGAAACTAATACAGAAAAACACGAAAACGGAATGTTCCGTATTTATTTCTTAATTGTTGAAAAAGCCAATTGATGGTTTGCAATTGTGATTCAAAAGTTCTAAACTTCAACAGTTTGTGAGTCTTGGTTGCTTTAGGGTTTGTATTTAATACCCAGTTATCTAGGGTTGATGCTCATATTTTTCGAAATTGTTAATATTCTTCACCCAAATATTCATTGAACCTGAGGCAAATAATTGTTTTAGTAAAACTACCCAGATAGAATTGTTGAAATCTCAGTGCTTTTCGCAGTAGCGTTTTCTTCACGGCGTTTGTCTCTTCCTTCAAAGCACCCACAAACGCGAGGCGGTCATTTTGAAAATTTTTTCTCACGCCGGCTGTAATCACCCCGCGCGAGGTGATTATAGCCGGCATAACACGTCAGTCTTAACCAATCAGAGCAGCGAAAACTCTATAATCACCAGAGTAGTTTTATTACCTCGAGCAAGAAACTTACATCTTTGACGAAGTTTCCCTCGTATTCCTTGGGGTTGTAATCCTTTTCCATTCGAACCAGAAACTTGTGAAACAGATCTGTTGTACTGTAGAGAAATGAATTAGTGTCTCTTTCTCTGTATCAGTCGGCGAATGGCCGAAAGGTTAACGTGTTCGACTCGTAATCCTAAGGTCGCGAGTTCGAGCCCCGGTCAGATCACTGTGTTGTGTCCTTAAACAAGACACTTTTACCCGACTTGTTCCAGTCGACTCAGCTGTACAAGTTCTGCTGGGAACTAACCTGCGATAGATTAGTGTCCAGTACATGGCGAGTCAAAGATTCTCATCCGCTTATCGGAGATAAGCGCCGGTTCTATAAGCCACTTAGGTTCGAGAAGAATTTAGCTTTAGCTTTTAGCTCTGTATGTGTAACCTCACACGGCATTTGCGAAATGAATCACTCGTGCCTAATTCTTATTGCCAATACTAAAGCACTTTCTCTTTAATTTTGCGGAAACATTTTAAAGCAAGAACTGATAAATAATGGTAGACAGAATAAAGAACATCTCAAAAAATAATAGTAGTAATAACATTGCAAACTATTTCCCTAAGAATCCAGAAAGGTCTAAAGAATCACTGGCTCTGGCCCTTTTGTTGCAATATTAATTCTTTTTATTGCTAACATCGAAAGACTCTCTATATCCTGTTTAAACAGTAACCCGTTCGTCACCTAGAGCTGTCACTCAACCTCCAAAGAGACATGACATGAAATAAACGGACTATTCATGTGTAAAATTGTTTCATGAAATATTGAACACAGAATAACTAATTACTTCAGAATCAAGTTCTTGTTGCTTTCTTTTTCAAACTCGGAGAAACTATTTAACGAAACATTAAAATACTGTAGTGGTAAAAGAAATGCAAGTGCTCATAACATGTGAAGTTTCGACGAGACACGCGTTATGCTAATGACCGAAAATTTATCGGAGAGGTGAGAACTTCGCCGAAAGAGGTACAAAATTTCTCTGAACTTTCGACAAAATTACTTATAAAACGAAAACGAAACAAACTTAGCTTACGTTTCCTTTGCTACTATTGTGTATAAGAAATTATTACGAACATTTTTATTTTAGCGGTTATGAATTGCTTTTTTTCTATCGCTCAGGCTCAGAGGAAAGTTGAATCGCTACTTGGTCCAAAATTTGAATTTTGAAAGGCGTCAGATGTTGGAGGAGCTTTCTCTTTTATAGCGAAGGTCCTTGTTTAACAGGTTTTCTGAAGTCGGTACAACTTGTATTGGAGGACATCGAATGACGTACATTATATCGTGCAGTATGACTACAGCCAATCATATGACAATGTTTAGTGACACTTAATAGCTAAACTAAACCAAATAAAGATGATTTAACTAAATCAGCGCGAGAATTTCTATTCCGTATACAACTAACCGGATTCTGCGTACCTTTCTGCCTTGAGTAAATTGTCAATAAATGTATCCAGTTGAAAAAACTCCCCAAAGCTGCAGAGTTCCTAGAAAAATTACAACACTGTTATTGACGCTGTCTTCGCAGTGATGCAGTGAACGGAGGACGTCTATCGGGAAGAGAGAGGTAAAAATCTGACAATTACGAAAAGCAAGAGTTAACGATCACGATAAAGATAACGAACACGATAACGTTAACGATAAGGACAACGGTAGTAGTCTATAACGATAACGACGACGATGATGATGATGAAGATAACAAAAATGTTAGTGATGATGATGATGATGATGATGATGATGGTAATGATGATTATGATGATGATGACGATGATGATGATGATGATGAAGATAACAAAATTGTTAGTGATGATGATGAGGATGATGATGATGATAAAAATGATAATGGTAATGATAATGCTGCTGTTGATGATGATGATAATGATGATAGTGATTATGATGATACTGATGATGATGATGATGATGATGA